>CM022179.2:7437302-7461491 GCA_011420285.2 Erysimum cheiranthoides | reverse complement strand
GCTCATACTTTAAAAGTCTCCAAGATTCCAACCATAATTTTCACTTCAATTGAAAGCCATAAGAAGCCAAAATACAAATTAAATATATGATACTGTAAAATAAATAGTTACCTTAACATGAAGTATTGAGAAAAGTTGTCTCCTTTTCTGCAAACCAATAAAATTTATAATTGCTAAAAAAATAATCAAACAAGAAACAAATCATGCAGAGTATGAGTTCTTACTTGTATTATTTGCCCTCCAACGTGAAACAATGGACTTTTACATGAACTAAAACACCATAACAAGTTAGAGATATGAGTAAAAAGAAACCGAAAAAGATAAAAGTAAACAAAATGTATGATTATTGAGAAACGATCCCATAAAAAGTAGATACTTTAAAAGTAATAGATATGAGAAAAAGGAGCTCAAACCAAATACTGACATAGAATATGGTTTGTGCAATGATCCTTTTTTTATTTTCTTGTGAGAATGATGTTGTGATGGAGTGTGTATCATGTGTTTGCATTTGCTTTTAGATGTGTGATTTTGTGTTGTGTTGTTTGTTGTTTGCGTTTGAGTGTTTTGTGTGTTTGCATTTAAGTTTAGATGTGTGTTTTTGTGCTATTTGTTTGTTTGTGTTTGAGTTTGTTTTGTGTGTGTTGTGCCTTGTGTTTTATTTGTTCTGTTTTTTGGGATAGTGCAAGCCTCTATCCCATGTACTATGCATATACAAATATTTCCAGAACCAAACAGGCCAGAGAATGAGAGAGCAAACGCAAAATAAGAACATATGAGAGAAGATCGAACCTGATGTTGTGCAACCTCCAGATTCTCTGTGTCTTGACTAAGCATTCTATTCTCTCTTCTGATGTTGTGACTTGTGAAACACAACGTCCTAAGGAATCTGAGTTCCATATCTCAATTCTACAAGAAACCAAACACAGACTAACGCATTAAGCATATATAATTAGGTCATAGAGAATTGCTTGACCTGTCTGGTTTAAAGATCAGGTTCTTGTAAGTGAACCACTCGCACAGAAGACAGAACACTAATGAATCAAGACAAGAGAGATTAAGAAACCTTAACCGTCACCTCAAAATTAACTTCAGAATCTTTGCGGCTTAAGGACACCTTATGCTAAAAAGTAAAAAACCAAAACATCTTGTTAGATAGAGAGCCGAGTAAAACACATCACAAATAGATTAACATAAACAAATACAAAATAATTACAGCCTAGAAAAAAACTAACCGGGATATATAGTAAAGTGTGTAGGTTGTTTGCTCATACTTTAAAAGTCTCCAAGCCAACTATAATTTTCACTTCAATTGAAAGCCATGAGACTCGTAATGAGTAGCCAAAAATACAAATTAAATGTATGATACTGTAAAATAAATAATTACCTTAACATGAAGTATTGAGAAAAGTTGTCTCATTTTCTGCAAACTTTTAGTCTCTATCATTTGAATCTTTAAGTTAATCCTGTAACCAATAAAATTTATAATTACTATAAAATAATCAAACAAGAACTAGAAGGTTTTTGATCAAAAAAAAAAAAAGAACTAGAAGGTTCATGATGGTTGCTTACCCGTATTTGCCCTCCAGCATCATGTTTAAACAATTGACTTTTACATCAACTAAAAAACCATGATAATTTAGAGATATGAGTACAAAATAAACCAAGAAAAATAAAAGTAAACAAAAACGATCACATAAAAAGTAGATGCTACAAAAGGAATAGATATGAGAAAGAAAGAAAAAAGGAGCTCAAAGCAAATACTTGACATTGAATATATAATTTGGCAGTGATCCTTCACTTTTTTCTTGTGAGAATGTTTGTTGTGATGGAGTGTATATCGTGTGATTGCATTTGCGTTTAGATGTATGTTTTTCTGTTGTTTGTTTGTTTGTTTGTCTGCGTTTGATCGTTTTGTGTTTGTGTTGTGTGATTTTACGACCATATGTTCTCTAATTTTTTGTGTGAGAATGTTGTTGTGATGGATTGTGTTTTGTCTGTTTGCATTTAAGTTTAGATGTGTGTTTTTGTGCTGTTTGTTTGTTTGTTTGCGTTTGAGCGTTTCGTGTTTGTGTTTGAGTTTGTTTTGTGTGTGTTTGTGCCTTGTGTTTTGTTTGTTCTGTTTTTTGGGATAGTGCAAGCCTCTATCCCATGTGCTAAGCATATAAACATATTTCCAGAACAAACTAGGTCAGAGTACTGCGAGAGAGAACGAGAGAGCAAACGCAAAATAAGATATGAGAGAAGATCGAACCTGATGTTTTTGTGCAACCTCTAGATTCTCTGTGTCAAGCATTCTATTATCTCTTCTTCTTTCTCCATCACCTGATGTTGTGAAACACAATGTCCTAAAGAATCTGAGTTCCATATCTCAATCCTACACAAAACCAAACACAGACTAACGCATTAAGCATATATAATCAGGTCATAGAGAATTGCTTGACCTGTATGGTTTAAGATCAGGTTCTTGTAAGTGAATCACTGCCACAGAAAAAAAAAACAGAATTAAACAACGTTAAGGTCCATCACACAAATGAATCAAGCAACTAAACAAATCTTTGAGATTGAAGCTACTTTTGAGTTTCAAAACAGTAATGAGACGCAACAATTCATGTGTGAATCTGTGATATATTATCATATATCATATGGATCACTAAATTTACATTTGTTCAGATTGAGGACTAATCCTAAATCAAAAAGTGATGGTGATGAATCATCTAAATCCTCACAACAGGTTCACTAAAGCTTGGTTCAAATTACAAAAAGACAAGATGGTAAGAGTAGAGAAACTCAAGAACACTAGGAACCAATGGAAGCCTATCAGATTAAATCGAATAATGCTTTGGAAACCTCAAAACCTACAATTAAGAATATAGAGCTAAGCAAAATAAAAACATAGGAAAGAAGATTGAACCTGATTGTTGAACCACCAATCCTAATCATATCAGCTTCTTCAACCTCGACACAATCATGTGGCTTGACTCTCAAATCCCTAACCCAAGTACTAAATCGGAAAAACAAATCCAATCAGCAACCAAAAAAAAAAACATACAGCGAGATCCAATTCCACAATCTAATTACATATGACAAAAGTTTCGAAAGAAAAATTAGTAATAGCATCGAGAAATCGTTTGAATTCAAAAATGATTCATACCTAAAGATAGATCCGTAAAGAAAATGTTCATCGCATCATCATCATCATCCTTGTTGAACCACCAATCCTAATCGTATCACCTTCTTCAACCTCGACACAATCATGTGGCTCGACTCTCAAAATCCCTAACCCAAACCCAATCAACAACCAAAAACAAACAAGAACGAGATCCAATTCAATAGTAACAACAATCTAATTACCGATAACAAAAGTTTCGAAAGAAAATTCGAGAAATCATTTGAATTCGAAGATGATTCATACCTGAAGATAGATCCGTAACGAAGATGTTCATCGCACCATCATCATCATCATCAAAATCATACGCACGAGATCAACAACACAATCATGTGGCTCGACTCTCAAATTCCTAACCCAAGTCCTATGCACTAAATCGGAAAAAAACAAATCCAATCAACAACCAAAAAAAAACAAAGAACGAGATCAAATTCAACAGTAATAACAATCTAATTAAAGATGACAAAAGTTTCCAAAGAAAATTCGAGAAATCGTTTGAATTTGAAAATGATTCATACCTGAAGATAGATCCGTACCGAAGATGTTCATCGCATCATCATCATCGCACATAGTGGAATCATTTCTCTCCGGCGACGAGAAATCGCGACTGTTCACGGCGAAGATGTTCTTGAGAACCGCTCCGTTTTTTCAGTACGGTGAACACGGGAATCGTCTTCTCCGGCACTCGTTGCTCCTCCTCCAGCAGTTTCTCTTTCTTCACCTCCATGGATGCGTCTTAAGAGAAAACGAGTGAGAAACTTATAGAGAGATTTCGAAAATTGAAAACGAAGGAAATGATGAAGAGAGCCAAAATTATAGAGTTTTGATTTTGAAAATGAATTCGTTGAATCGAACGACCTTTAATCTCTACTTGTAACGGCTAATTGTGAGATGCGAAGAAAAGAAAAAAAAAACGGCTAATTTGTGTCATCTCTTATGATTTCATATTTATTAAACCAATTCAAATCCTTAATTGTAGGTTTTGAAACCATTATTCGATTTAATTTCACGATTTCAAATCATCAATAATGCCACATCAGCAGTGTCTAATTGCTGAACAAGTATATAGTAGAAGTGTAGAACAAAAATTGAACATTTTCCTTTTCCATATTATTAAATAACTGAATTATATATTTCCATTTATTAATAAAAATGTTCTTGCAAAGAATAGATTATTAAATTTTTTTTTTCTCAATGTCAAACTGACTTTTCATGTAATTCTTAAAATTGTAAAGTATAATTCTTACTCACTAAATATATTTCAACAAATTACACATAAAATTTTAATTTTGTAAAAACGAAACTAAAATTTACTAATTAATTTATTATTCTCATACACATTTTGCGCTAATAATCATTTAATTTATTTATTATTTCTATATCTTACTATAGATTCATACATATATTTTAAATCGATATCGAGTATCCATAGTATTACGAAATGTGGTTGATTATTCAGAATATTTGTCTATACACGTAATCTCCTAGCTATTGTACCTAGGATCACATATTCTTTTGCATGCATATACATCAAATCGATCTAGAAAGTTTTGGTCCGACTTCAAGACTCATCGTTGTGCTAGAATCTTTAGGTTGTTGAGTTGCTCTCCTTCGCTGGAGACAACAACCGTATCGAATCCATTTTGTTAACTAAATAATCTGTGATTTATGAAGTTTGGAAGAAGACACTTTTTTATATGACATTCAAACTGAAAAAAAAAAAAAAACAGTATGATAGTATTAAATTTCGTCGTAGCGACTAGTACTACACGTTTAGATATTCGATTGGTTTCGGTTCGATACTTTTAGATTTAGGATATTTTGATTCTAGAAATTTAATATCGATTTAGTTATTTTAAAATTTTGATTCGGATTTGGTTGGGTTGATAAACGAAGTAGTTATAAGTTACGGATTTAATAGTAATTAAGAACAACTTTCAAAAAGCACCAAAGACCAAACCAATGTTCTATAATACTTTCAACCGTTTGTTACTTTCTAAAAATTCATGTGCTTCTTAGAGCATAAGCAGTGGTAAAATTTAAGAGAGGTTGTGACTAATAAAAAATTAAAAAGTAATGGAATAGTGTAAAAAACTTGAGGAATATGAGGAAAGAGAGTGTTTTTTGAGTAAAAAATATGAGTGTTTTTGAATATAAAATTAATAAAGTTTGAGTAAAAAGAGGAGATTGTTGTTATGATTGGAGAGAGGGGTTTTTATTTGGGAAGTTTTTGGAGAGAGTTTTTAGAAGATAGTGGGTGTGTTTAAATATAAAATTAATAAAAGTTGAGTAAAAGGATGAAAGAAAAGGTATAAAGTTGAGTAAAAGGAAGAGAGAGTGTGTATTTCTATTTTTTTAATACTTCTTGCAACCGATAGGGTAGACTGTTGCGTTTGGTCTAGTGTTCAGGGTAATCTCAAGAGATGACGAATTTTCGCCCAACAATTACCATGATATGTGTACAAATCTGACTTGAGTTCTTTTATGCAAAAAATAACGCACGTTATAAATAAATCTCGTACCTAGCTATCTTTTCCCAAACGTACAATAATAAAAATCTTACCTACCAAACAAAAATGTTCAAGCTTAGTCAATACATGTGCATGCATCTTGCTCATTGACTTGGTTTGTGTGCCACTCATATTTTTATTGGATCGGTGATCTAAATATTAGAGTAAAGATCATTAGCAAGGTGAATTTTCAAGACTTGTATTTTACTTAATTTTTATTATTATTTTTAGAAAATTAGCATTAATAATGGCAAAGCAAAAAAAATAAAAAAAAATAAGGGAACACTCGAAACATACGATACACCAAGATTTTTTACGTGTAAAAACGTTGTGTGCAATAAAATAGACAAAAAAAAAAAACGAAATTTATTACCTCAAAAAGTTTTCGAAGTGAAACATTAATTGGTAACAAGTAAGACAGCGAAATGCAGTTTTTTTCTTGCAATAAAACCAAATTTGCAAGCCACTAATACGAATCTTGATACCATAACAGTAAACATCGATCGCAATCTTTTAGTTGATCATCTAGGAATCAATTCCTTCGAAGCATAATAAAAAATTGCATTCCGGATTTGGCACTCGCAAGCTTTGGAAGTATCTCTGGACAATTCTCTTCAATAAGCTCTATTGTCTTCTCCATTGCTTCTTTACCAAATCTTGACTCAATAACTCCTCCAAATGTAACTTTGTTTGAAGTTGCCAAGAACTTTGGATCCAAAGGAAACTCTTCGTTCGCATGACTAATTTTCTCAAATGCTTCTAACGTGAAACACCCGTTGTCCTCGATAACGCTTTTGAATTCCGCCACGTGTGCCGGATAGATTGGGAAATTGAAAGTGTCCAACTCTTCTTGGTCGATTAATCCCTAAGCAAAACAATAACCATATTAAATGCCCTGATCTCCAGGGATGTACAGGGTTAGGTCAAAAACCTCTTAGTAATTCAAAAAAAAAAAAAAAAAATTATATGTTTTCACTTTGGTATACCCGACTACAAGGAAACATATGTTAGCTATAGATTTGAGCAAAAAAAAAATGTTCACCTCTTTAGCTACATCATGGAGGCAATCTTCCATGAAATCAAGAAGCATCCCTTTCATTGTTTCGGACATTTTAACTCCATCCGGTAGACATGATCCAAGAAGAAATAGCAAGCCTCCAGACACGAGTTCTTCGCTTCTTGCTTTCAAGAAACTGCCCATGTCGATCTTGAACTGATCATGGTAAGCTTCAGCAACTTCTTTCGAGAATCCAGTGCAGTGAATGTCCTTGTTCCACGCGGGAGAGTTTCTATCCGCGATCCCTTTGGGAACTTGGGACAACCAATGAAGCGAGTAAGAACAATGACCAACATGGAGACTGTCTCGAGGGAGAACACGGCCGAAGAAAGAACCCGGAACTCCAGCAACAAAGTAAGTTTTAGTTGAAGGAAGTGTTTGGAAAAGAGTATTGAAATCATTGTTCGAGTGATCGTTAAAGAGAACTTGAAACTCAATGTTATCGTCGCGATTTTGCTGATACTTTTCTTCCACAGCATCTATTATGTTTTGTACCGCAAGGAATGTGTTAGGTCCAGTGGAACAACCAAAATCCGCTATGTTAAAACGATTGGAAGCTAAGTCGATTTCGAGTTTGGTGGAGATGCCTCCATTTATCTTTTCCTTTGCGACTTCAAGCAATGCTCTCTACAATAATTCCATCATCAATAGACAATATATATGTGTAACAAAGATTCAAAGTTTCGATGCTTGAAATGAACACAAAGCTGAATACAAACGTTTAAATGTTAAGATTTAATTTCATTTGTTGTCTTTGTCAAAATATAAACAACAAAGTGGTAATGTACTTATAAAATATTTTGAAAACTCTTGGGAGAAAATTTGCTGCTTTTAGATATTTATTTTACTGCATTCAGGACAAAAAGTTTCATATAAGACATGTGACTGTTTTACTTAAACGTAAATTTATTTTTGTTAAGTTTATGTTTTTGATGATATATATCTTTATAAGTTTCAATTTAAATTTATGAATTTATTTAGAATCAATAAATTTACTTAATTACTTAAAATTTAATTTTAAGAAATGTTAAAATTATTAAATCTAAATTTATTTTCTATTTAAAGTTATCTATGACATCAATTTTAAACTTTAATTATTATAATTTTTTGAACAAAAAGTAACTAAGTAAGCATAAAAACTAATCCATGCATGATATACGTACGTAAATTAGGCTATACAAATAAAATGTTAAATCTCGGATCTAAAAAACTCGTGAACCAAAAATTTCACGAATTAACATCGAATATGTTTAAATCCTCAAGAACGAATATTATCTTTTAAAAATCAAAAGAAAAAAAAAAATTTAACTTTCCAAGAGCTAGAAGATGATATTGTAGAACATTATATATAAAAAGTAACCTGATACGTTGAGTGCTGACTATAGCTGTTCGGACCCTCGCCTCCGGCCATCGTGTACGTAGGTGCCATCTCTCTCTCTCTCTCTCTCTCTAAGTGTGATGATATTTCTGAGTTAATTTGCACAAGTGATGTGTTTATTATATATATCCTCACATGTTGTACTTTTACTGAAAAGAACCAGTAAGCCAGTTTTGACCGCTATTGAAAAAGGATGATATGAAACTTCAAAGCTTTAAATTTTCCACAAACACTAATAATGCCTCCGATGATTTTTTTTTTATTATTTTTTTCTTTTTGCCTTATAATTTTTGTTCATTGTATAAACTGAAATTTCTTTTACTTTGTTCAAAATTTTTTTTTCTCTTATAGTAATAACGAATAACATATGTAACGCAAAAAAAAAAAAAAAAAAAAAAAAAAAAACATATGTAACGCATAAAACTTGGATAAAAGAGTAAAAGACCCTTGGAAATTCTAATACATAACGACATCAAAGTTCTAGCCGGATACATAATACGAACTTTCTTGACTAGTACCATCCACTATTTTAGACCGTTTTCATTGACTCACATTATGATATGTACGAGTTTCCTTCTAGCGCAGTTACTTGACTTATATTAAGCAATGAGAATGTTGTGGTGTTCATGGCTCGTATAGATTTATGGACCTCTGGTTGCGTGTTTTGTTGGGAAACCGACGAAGACCGACCGAAACCGACCGAGATTATGAACAGAACGAGAGGTATAAATATGGAAATATTGTAAATATTTATAAATATATCACTTACATATCTTATATAATTTAGCAAATTTGTATTCCTCCCGTTGCCAATTTTCATCATAATAAACAGAACGAGCACAGTTTTAGCATCTTTTTAATAGATTAAGGTTATACGGCCTTCGACAATTGAGCTCCCAAAAACGATTCCTACAAAGATATTGTCCTTTAACCTTAGCTACGGAAATGGACATTTATTCATTTTGGGGATTGGGGAGAATACAAAGATGCTAAGCCAACCACGACAAGTAGAAGAAGAAAAAAACAACAAAGCAACATGAGGCGAATGAGAAGCAACAAAATTAACAATACATTTGGATCATTGATCAGTTCTTGCGAAGCACGATGAGGTACTGCATTCCAGGTTTGGCATTTTGAAGGCGAGAAATCTCTTGGCGTGCCTTGACCTCGACGAGCTCAAAGACTTTCCTCATGGTTTCGGCTCCAAAATGTGCAGATATGAAAGCTCCACAGCAGGCCCTAAAGGAAACGGCCAAGATCTTGGGGTCTAGCGGAAACTCCCCATTTGGATGAATGATATCTTCAAAGGCCTCGATTGTGAACTTCCCGTTCTCCTCGATAATTTGCTTCAATTCGCCTTGATCCGCAATATAGAATGGGTTGCTGAAAGAGTCCACCTTGTCTTGTTCGATAACGCCCTTTTTTTGTAAACAAAAAAATTGGAAGATAATGTTAGTTAGTTATGTTCTTGTAGGTAATCAGTGAAATATCAAAATACTTAATTAAAGCGTACCTCTTTAGCAAGATCATTAAGAGAACCTCCTATGAAATCTATTACTATTCCTTTAGGGGTCTCAGACATTTTGTCTCCGTCTCTTAAACAAGATCCAAAAATCAACATCAATCCCCCTTGCACAATCTCTTCAGCTCGGGCATCCAATAAATTCTTGGTGTCAGTCGAGTACTGATCAAGATAAGCTTTCTTGACTGCTTGGTTGAACCCGGTGCAATGGATGTCTCTATTCCACAAGGGAGAGTCACGGTCCGCGATTCCTTTGGGGATTTTGGAGGTGAAATGGAATGCGTAATTGATAACTCCTATATGGAAACTCTCCTTAGGAAGAACACGGTCAAAGAAGGAACCAGGAACCCCAGCGCTATAGTAACTTCTGCCTGGAGGAAGTGCCCGGAAGAGAGTGTTGAAATCGCTGATGCTTAAGTCGTTGAAGAGGACTTGGAACTCGATATTATCGGCCGGGTTTTTTCCAGTTTCTCTACGGTATTTGTCTTCCACAGCATCTATTATGTTTTGGACTGCCACAAAAGTGTTAGGCCCACTAGCACAACCAAAATCTGCTACACTGAACCGATTTGAAATCAACTCGAGGCTGAGTTTCGATGAGATTGCCTCATTCATCTTGTCCTTTGCAGCTTCAAGCAATGCTCTCTATAAAAGAAAATCAAAGAGGAGATTGGTAATACAGCTTAGGAGCTCAGATCTTAGCTAGGAATTCAAACTCATTCATATTATATGTTAAATATATATAAACCTGATACGAGGAATGTTGGTTGTAACTCTCAGGACCTTCTCCGCCAATAATAACCCATGGTGGGTTAGTAGACATGATCTCTCTCTCTCTCTATCTCTTTGTTTGATACTTAAAAATAGTTGATGAGAACTGTGATAATCCATGGATATCTCTATCCTTATTTATATACTAAATCAAATATATGATAGTAAACGTGCTAGAAACCAATTATGTAGTGGGAAAATAGATTTTTTTTTTCTGATAAAAATATCTTCTATGTTTTGCGCTTATAATTTAGTGTAACATTTTTAATTAAAATTTTATTTTATTGACCACAAATAGTTGACCACGGTTACGGTTAGGAGTGTCAAAATGGATAAACCAACTCAAACCAACCCATAACCTAATGAGTTAAGACTTAAATGAGTTATGAGTTGATCCAACTCATTTGTTAAATGGGTTGAGTCAACCCATAAACTCAATTAATTTGATGGTTTTAATGGTTAAATGAGTTGACCCATGAAAATAAAATAAGTAATTAATAAATAACTTTTAACAATAAAAATATAAATAGTTATCTAATAATTATTATCATATATTATCATTTTGCCATCATCATAAATAATATAAAATCACGTTTTTGGCGAGAAATTTTGTGAAAACCGTGTTTTCGGCGAAAAAAATTTGTGAAACCGTATTTTTGGAAGAAAAATATGTGAAACCGCGTTTTAAGCGGAAAATTTTGTGAAACCGCGTTTTTGGCGGAAAAAATTTGTGAAACCATATTTTTAGCGGAAAAATATGTGAAACCGCATTTTTGGCGTGAAAAATGGTAAAATCACGTTTTTGGCGGGAAATTTTGTGAAACCGCGTCTTTGGCGGGAAAAATTTGTGAAACCGTATTTTTGGCGGGAAAATTTGGGAAACCGCGTTTTTGGCGGAAAAAATTATGAAAACACGTTTTTGGTGGGAAAATTTGTGAAACCGCGTTTTTGGCGGGACAAATTTGTGAAACCGTATTTTTGGCGGAAAAAATTTGTGAAACCGTATTTTTGGCGGGAAAAATAATATTATTATTTAGGGAGTCTTCTCTTCATCTAGGGTGTCCACATAAGCATCCACCTAAGTATTCACCTAAATAATATTATTATTTTTATATTAAAGAATATTAAATGTTCACTTAATGCATATTTATATCACTTCTAATTAATAAAATTTTAATTAAATAAAAACGAATTAAATAAACTAAATAAAAATTTTAAAATAGTGAATAATAATACTATGAAAATTTTATAGTAATAAAAATATAACTAAACTTATAACTATAAATTTGAATGTATACTAAATTCTAGATTTGTAAAAGAAAATAAAAAAATACAACAGTAAATATATTTTAATCTACATAGTACATTAATTGAGTGTGATAGACAAATTATTAGATTTCTTGAAAAATAAATTTTAATATATTAAAATTTGTGAAGTCCGGTATATTAAAAATGAGCATAAAGACAAAAACAAATTAGTAAATGTATAAAAATAACACGAAAAATATAAAAGAAAAAGTTAACCGAATAATGATAAATCATCGAAACTTTTGAACTAAATAAAGAAAAGTGTAAATAGATTAAATATTTGTTTAAAAAAGAGCGAGGATAAATAACTTTTATTGAATGATATGAGCAATTTCTATACAAAATTCTTCCAAAAATGTGTGATTTTATAATTATTTTCATATATATATATTTCATAATTATTCTCATATATATATATATATATATATATATATATATACAACAGATGAGAGTTTTAAAACAAATGATGATATTTTTAAAATCATAAATGATTTTCCTTGCAAACTTATAAAATAGTTATAAAACGTGAAACGAATAAAGTTTTAATGGTTGACAAAAAAAAAGAATAAAGTTTTAATTAATGTTTATAAAAGTTTTACACAAAAATAGTAAATAAGGAATCAAGGTCACATGATTTAGAAATTTTACAACAAAGTACATGATAAATAGATATGATACATATTTTTTATAATCGAGTAGAAATCTTCCCACCAAAAAAAAAATCGAGTAGAAATCCGACCTACGTCATGAACCGACAAAATATGTTTAACAGTTCTATCTTTTTGTTAAATCTTATTTACATAAAAGATTAACAAAAAAATCAGATATAATGCTGATGTTATGTAGATGATGTTAATAATATTATATAAAATGTTTTATAGATGTATATGATCTTAAGTATAGTTTTTAGAATTGATAAAAATAAGAAAATAATAAGCAAAATATAAGCAAAACATAATTAAAAATATAAAAACGTATAACGAAAGTATTAATATCGTTATCCTCGCGCATCGCGCGGGTTTTCTCCTCTAGTCATATAAATAATTAAGTACCAGTCTTCTTCATTCATAAACCAGATACTACAAACCCATAAAAGTACGAGTATTCAAAGCAACCATAGAGCCTTCATCTTTTATACAAACCATAATATTATGAGTCTTTTTTAAACCATAAACCAGATTTTTCTTATAGTCTTCATAATTCAACTTTTTTTTCAGGAAAAAAAAAGTTTACTTGTTCTTCAAGCTTTTTCCTTGCCCTTTCCCTCCTTGTGAAACCGCGTTTTTGGCGGGAAAAATTTGTGAAACCGTATTTTTGACAGGAAATTTTGTGAAAGTGCGTTTTTGGCGGGAAAAATTTGTGAAACTGTATTTTTGGCGGGAAATTTTGTGAAACTGCGTTTTTGGTGGGAAAAATTTGTGAAACCGTATTTTTGGCGCGAAAATTTGTGCAACCGCGTTTTTGGCAGGAAAAATTATGAAAACACGTTTTTCGCGGGAAAATTTTGTGAAACCTTGTTTTTGGCGGGAAAAATTTGTGGAATCGTATTTTTAGCGGGAAAATTTGTGAAACCATTTTTTAGACAAAAAAATTGTGAAATTTTTTTTTTGTCGGGAAAATTATGATATGATGATGATGATGATATAACAATGATGATAAAATTATAATAATCATGATGATGATGATGGTATGATAATAATAGTGATATTAATATTATACTTGATGAGTTAATAGTTAACTCAAAAATCATTACAACCCAACCCATATGACCTATCAACCCATGGAACCATTAACTCATTTGAACCATAAATTCATTATGACCCAAATATTAAAACCATTAAGCTAATGAGTCGGTTTGGGTCGAGTTGACCCATAAATTTTGACCTATTTTGACACCCCTAGTTACGGTTATTACGGTTACGGTTGATTAACCACCGATTATGGTTAGAAATTTTTTTTGACTTTAATCATAACCATTTAACAAACGGTTAAATGGTTACGGTTAAATACGGTTCCGGTTAAAACGGTTACAGTTAAATAAGGTTACGGTTATTTGATAATATGATACGGTTGATATTAAATAATTAATTATTTATACATATTTTATTATGTTATAAAATAGTTTTGGTTAAAAGTTTACCGTTTAGCATAGTCAATAAAAATTTAGTGATTAAATTTAAAAGTCAACAAAAATTAGTTATATTTTGATTAAATGTAAAGTTGAGTCTTTTTGCAATAAAATTGGGAAATTTAGATTTTTTTTTTATTTTTTCCCATACTTATTTATACTAATTTTCTGTTGATGCAACTATGATAATTTGAAGCCTTTTGGTTAAATTTTTTTCCATTCTAAAAATATTTCTAGTAGAATTTAATTCGTGCGTAAAATAGAAAAATTAAGTGCACTGTAGTCTGTAGACCAAACATAATTTCAACTTGCGTCATGAAAATGTCGAAACGCAGAAAGGGAAATCAATCAAATCATATATATGAAACGATTTAAACATTTACAAAACTTGTGTTGGACTCTTGTCTTTTGTCTTTTGTTTTTTGGGACCTTAAATGATACCCATATTTGTTCCAAAAAAAAAAATTAATAAAAAATAAAAAATGATACCCATGTATTATGTCTGGGCAAAACTATTAGTATATAAATTTAATGTATTTTTAGTTATATTATATATTTAAAATTAGTATAAATAATTTAACTAAAAATAATTAATGTGAAGAAATTAAATTAAGAAGTAACGCATATGTTAAATCTATTTTAATAACTGATATATGTAATGAGTTTTTATTTTATTTTTACTGTTTATGAGTTTCTGAAAATTTTTTAGGAATGCCTTTCACCTATAAAATGTTTAAACAATACATTATTATAATTAAATGACAAAAATTCATATATATAATTATGTGTAATATATATTTTTAATATTAAATTATAACGATCGTTCAAGAGCATTCTGGAAATTTGGTGTGTTCTTATGTTTTTTACAAAGAATGATCGATTCCGCTTACGGGACTTCAACGCATTTTGCTCAAAACTTTGTCCAAAAACTCATTTTCTAGTATACTTATTCAATACATGAAAGGACTCCATAAAAAAAATCAAAAGATTCCGAAAACACTTTTAAAAATTACAAAAATAAAGAAATAACAAAATCTAAAACTTATAAAAACACATTACATCAGTTACATAATTATATTATAATATGTTTGCTTTATAAACTAAATAAATTAAATAGTTGGAGCACGAAAACATCAACAATATTAACGAAAAGTTATTGTCGTACTTGTTTCTTATGTGTATACTGAAAAAAAATAATCTAGTCCACGAACAACAATTCCATGCTATCATAAAAAAATATTTAATCTAATCATTATCGTTAACATTGTTGACAATTAATTATCATTAACATTGGGAGAAAAGAATAATTATCTTTAACATTGAAATCCAAATGAACATATGGAATAACTTGTGCCTATCCATATCTATCATATCAAGAACAATCATATTAGCTAAACAATCAAACGTAATTAAAGTGACATTTATTCATTTTGGGGACTGGGGAGAATACAAAGATGCTAAGACAACCAGGACAAGTAAAAGAACAAGCAAAGCACCATGAGGCGAAAGAAAAGCAACAAAATTAACAATACATTTGGATCATTGATCAGTTCTTGCGAAGCAAGATAAGGTATTGCATTCCAGGTTTGGCATTCTGAATGCGAGAAATCTCTTGGCGTGCCTTGACCTCGACGAGCTCAAAGACTTTCATCATGGGTTCGGCTCCAAAATGTGCGGATATGAAAGCTCCATAGGAGGCCCAGAAGGAGATGGCCAAGATCTTGGGATCTAGCGGAAACTCCCCATCTGGATGAATGATATCTTTTTTTTTTGATAGGAATGTGAATATCATTAAAATGAATGTGAGGTTTTACAAAAAAGCTTAACCTTGGTAATGATATCTTCAAAGGCCTCGATTGTGAACTTTCCGTTCTCCTCAATGATTTGCTTCAATTCGCCTTGACTCGCAAGATAGAATGGGGTGCTGAAAGAGTCTACCTTGTCTTGCTCGATAACGCCCTTTTTTATAATAAAAAAAAATTGAAAGATAATGTTTGTTAGTTATGTACTTGTAGGTAAGTAGTGAAAGATCAAAATAATTAATTAAAATATACTCTCTCCGTTTCACAAAGAGTGTCGTTTTGAAGTTTTATTTTTGTTTCACAAAGAGTGTCGTTTTGGGTTTTCAAGACAAAATTTAATATTTTTTTATGTTTTATAATTATTTATATTTTGTAGTTTTTTTTTTACTATTGGTTGAATTGTGTTTAAGTTGATAGTTAATGATTTTTTTTTTTTGAAAAATTAAGAAATTAAATGTTTTCTTAATATGTGTGCATATTACTTCCCACCAAAAAAATGTGTGCATATTACTAAAACGACAGTCTTTGTGAACCAGAGGGATCGTACCTGTTTAGCAAGATCATTAAGAGAATCTCCGATGAAATCCATTACTATTCCTTTAGAGGTCTCAGACATTTTGTCTCCGTCTCTTAGACATGATCCAAAAATCAACATCAATCCCTCTTGCACGAGCTCTTCAGCTCGGGCATCCAATAGATTCTTGGTGTCGATCGAAAACTGATCAAGATAAGCTTTCTTGACTCCTTGGTTGAACCCAGTGCAATGCATGTCTCTATTCCATAGTGGAGAGTCGCGGTCCATGATCTCTTTGGGGATTTTGGAGAGGAAATGAAATGCGTAACTGATAACTCCTATATGGAAACTGTCCTTCGGAAGGACACGTTCAAAGAAGGAACCAGGAACCCCAGCGCTATAGTATCTTCTGCCTGGAGGAAGTGCCTGGAAGAGAGTGTTAAAATCGTTGATGCTAAAGTCATTGAAGAGGACTTGGAACTCGATACTATCGTCCGGGTTTTGTCTCGTTTCTCTACGGTATTTATCTTCCACAGCATCTATTATGTTTTGGACTGCCACAAAAGTGTTAGGTCCACTAGCACAACCAAAATCCGCTACATTGAACCGATTTGAAATCAACTTGAGGCTGAGTTTCGATGAAATTGCCTCATTCATCTTGTCCTTTGCAGCTTCAAGCAACGCTCTCTATAAAAGCAAATCAAAGAGGAGATTGGTAATATAGCTTAGGAGCTCACATCTTAGCTAGGAATTCAAAATCATATATTATTTAAAGTATAAACCTGATACGAGGAATGTTGGTTGTAACTCTCAGGACCTTCTCCGCCAATCATGATCCATTCTGAAGTAGTAGACATTATCTCTCTATGTCACTCTATTCTTCACACTCTTGTTTTTTGTTTGACTTAAAATATTTGATAAGAACTGTGATAATCCATGGATGCCTCTATGCTTACTTGTACTAATATGATATCTAATCTAAATTTTGATAAAGTAAATATATGATAGGTATCTCTGTGGTACTCGATTGATATATTGATTATCTTGTTGCCATTATTTAACTTTTTTCATTTTGTTTTTTTTCGAAAAATATTAAACGTGCTAGATACCCGTTATGTAGTGGGAAAATAGTTTCATTTCATTTCATTTTGTTGCTTATAATTTAGTGTAGCATTTTTAGTTAAAAATTTTGTTTTATGGACGACACATAGTTGCAGGTAGATCGTATTTAAACAAGCCCGGACACATGACTATAGTCCTTAAATCTTTTAATATGTATTAGATATGCTCTGTTTCTTGTGCTCGTAATTAACTTTTTTGCAACAATTTAGATTAATCTTTAAAATTTTATCAGTGTTTTTCTTTTTCTTTTGACTTTATTATATGAGAGTTGATTAGTCCAATACACATTCGCGGTAAGGGAATGAGTGGATACCAGTTTAGATATCTACTCTGTGGTATATATAGGGTACCGTTTAACAAATTACTAATCACAAAATGTGTATCAACAGAGATATCAAAATCTGTATCCTCAAATATTGTTAAAAGTTTTTTGTACTGCTATGTCTTATTGTTACTGCTTTTAATTATTTTGTTATTATATGAGATGGAAAGAATATATAGTTGAGCCTAAGAAGCATGGTTACGTTGCTTAGATATAGCTGAGCCAAACAAGAATTCACACTTCAATAGTACATTCATCATTTACCTGGTAGTGGGCCTAGTACCTTTCTGTTTCAGTTTCATCGATCATTCAGATTTGGAGAGATATGACAGTTCGGACGAGATGCACGACTACATAGCTGGAGGCAATAAAAACATGATGATACATTAAAAGAAAAAATGACCCTACCATGTTCATGAATAATTTTTCATGTTTTTTAAATTGCGATCGTACATTTTAATGTGAATTCAATTTGTCATATACCATAAAGTTGAATTTTGTGCTCGTACATGTTGAAGAAAGTCTTCTAAAAATCAAGTGCCGTGTAGCTTCAACTTCAGAAGTCATGACTACATATGGTCAGGACAGTACTGTCAGTACTAATGTCGTGTAGGATAACAAAACCTGTGTGGAAAATATGGATCGAACAAAAACCATATTTACTTTAAAAGAATCCAACTAGTGGGTTAGTGTTGTGGGTTTTTATTTCTGTGTAGGCCTCACTTTAGGTAAGAATTGAAAACAAATTATGATCCATATTCTGGAGTAGTAGACATTATCTCTCTCTATTCTTCACACTTTTCTTTTTTTATTTGACTTAAAATATTTGATGAGAACTGTGATTATTCATGGATGCCTCTATGCTTATTTATACTAAAATGAGACCTAATCTAAATTTTAAGAAATTCAATATATGATAAAGTTATTTTTGCGTTATACTCGTGTTATATATTGCTTATGTGGATATACGAATAAACTTGACCCGAACTCGAATCTGAATTGATACTCTAAAAGAACCCGACAAACTAACTTTCACCCATTTTTATCTATCTTTAGATATTTCGTTTACTTTAGAGTATTGAAATTAATTTGTGTAGTTTTTTATTAGATTTTTCAGATAATTCGGATACATTTAGGTAATTTAAATATTTTTAAGAGGGATTTTTTTAATAATTCAAATAATTATGTCCTAATTTAATTACATGGTTCCTTAAAACAAAAATCATGAAATTTTAAAGAATTGCCCTTTTAAAAAAAAAATAAACTAAATTTTAAACTTCCATGGATAGCATATGACACTTCTCCTCCTTCATTGCTTCCGCCCCCGGAGAATCGTGTAAGCATAGGTGTATATTAAAATCTCTAGTCGAAATTGACAACCTTTTGTTTTGTAAATACAGATAAGATAAAACTGAAATTCTATATAGAAGCACTTGTCCAATTAAAAGTAACGTACGAAATAACAAAACCTTTTTACGGTCCATATCATTTATCAACAACACTGCATATGTAAAAGCTTAATCATAAACTATAAACAAACATTTATTCATTAGTGGGATTAGGGAGAATACAAAGATGGTAAGAAATATCAAGAACAAGAAGAAAAGACGACAAAGCATAAGAGGAAAGAAGAGAAACAACAATTGATGAAACACAAATTCACAATATATTAGGATCATTATCTTATCAGTTCTTGCGAAGTACGATGAGGTACTGCATTCCGGGTTTCGCATTCTGGATGCGAGAAAAGTGTTGGTGAGCTTTGGCCTCGACGAGCTCAAAGACTTTCCTCATGGCTTCGACTCCAAAATGTGCGGATAAGATAGCTCCTAAGGCAGCCTTAGAGGAGGCAGCAAAGCTCTTCGGGTCTGACGACTCCTTGTTTGGCTGAATGATATCCTCGAAAGCCTCAATTGTGAACTTACCGTTCTCCTTTATGATTTGCCTCAATTCGCCTTCCTCTGCAAGGTAGAGTGTGATATTGAAAGAGTCCACTTTATCTTGCTCGATGACACCCTTGTTATTCAAAATAAAAAAAAAAAAAAACATTAAAGGCGATAATATTTGTTAAAGATGAAAAGATATATATATATACCTGTTGAGCAAGATCATTTAAAGAAGCTCCGATTAAATCCAATACTATTCCTCTATAGGTCTCTGACATCTTGATACCGTCCTCTTAAACACAATCCTGAAAGTAACAACAGCCCCCGGGCACGAGCTCTTCAGCTCGAGCATCCAATATATTCTTGGAATCGAGCGAGTACTGATCAAGATAAGCTTTCTTGACCTTGTTGTTAAAGCCGGTGCAATGTATGTCTCTGTTCCATAGGGGAGAATCGCGGTCCGAGATCCCTTCAGGGATTTTGGAGGTGAATTGTAAAGAATAATTCATGACTCCTATGTGGATACTTTGCTTAGGAAGAACACGTTTGAAGAAAGAACCAGGAACTCCAGCGCTATAGTTTCTTCTCTCCGAGAAGTGTTCGGAAGAGAGTGTTGAAATCGTTATTGCTTAAGTCATTGAAGAGAACTTGGAACTCGATGTTATCCGCCGGGTTTCGTCCGGTTTCTCTACGGTACTTGTCTTCCACGGAATCTATTACGTTCTGGACTGCCACAAAAGTGTTAGGTCCACTCGCACAACCAAAATCAGCTATACTAAAGAGATTTGAAATCGACTCGAGGCTAAGTTTCATCGAGATCGCCTCGTTTATCTTTTCCTTTGTAGCTTCCAACAATGCCCTCTATAAAAACCAAATCAAAGAGAAGAATGTTAATATATCTTAGGAGCTAAGGTCTTAACTAGAAATTTCAATTAATATCATTTATATATACATGAACCCTGATACGAGGAATGCTGATTGTAACTCTCAGGACCTTCTCCTCCTACCATGACCCATTCTGGAGTAGGAGACATTCTTCTTGTTTGATACTTTACTTTGTGATGAGAACTGTGAGAATCCATGGATGCCTCTATGCTTATTTATACTACTAAGCTTCGGTTGGTCAAGTGTTATGATTAAGCGTTTTTGATGAAAATTCTTCCCGTCTAGAGATCTTTCCAGTAGAAATTTAGTACATAAGATAGGAAAATCAATTTTACTATAGCTTTACTAGTATTTTAACACCAGACGTTGAAATGGTCGAAACGAATAAAGGGAAAGATATGAAAAAGTTTAAAGTGATTACTACAGTTGGTGGGTTTAAAAGAGAGAAATATAGTTTGATGCATGTTTGAATATCATGCATGGAGATCTCAAGAAGATTGTAGGTTGAATAGTTGAAGACTTAACTTGAAGTAAAAGACCTTAAAACCCTATATGACACTGTTTGGTATTTTTTGGACTTCTTGTGTTTGGTCTTTTACATTTTTTTTTCTTATTTTCTTTCACGTGTAGGAATAATATTGTCCTTTTAATCAAAACAATCTAATCAATATATTTCTTTTACTTTTTTTTGTCTTTTTGACTGAATGGTAAATTCGTTTGAACTTTGAAATGAAAGAAAGAAAAATGATAGCTGCAAAACGGTTTATAAAATCTGACATCATCCTGTATAAAATAAAATAAAATCTGACGTAGTTATTAATATTAACAAATAGATGGTTGCCAATGGAAGACAACTATTTTAATATTTTTGCTTCTAATTTCAAAAGTTGGAGTACTCAAAAATAGAATTTCGTATATATTCACTATATGATAGAATTGGTTTTAACTTTTAACATCAACTGACAATTAAAATGGTAAATTTATAATAAAAACGTAACATTTAATTTAAGTATATTTACATACAATGTAATTGAAAAATCTAAATTTAATGTAAATACGCCCAACGCCAATTAATATGAACATACGCGTTGAATGGTTTTAAATTGGTTAATCACGTAAAATTACCAATCCACAAGCGGTACTAAAAGAGATATCAAAACCTGTACAATTCTTAAATATTTTTGTAATACAGATAAATGCATATAATGATCAAGTTTTTGGGATATATCTGCTGTATGTGAGATTAATTTTTTTCGAAGAAAAAATATAGCTGAGAATGAGAAGCATTTTTTTTAAAGCATGAAAAGCATGGTTACAAGCCAAACAAGAGATAACACTTCAATAGTATCTTTCTGTTTTACTTTCATCAATAATTCACATTTGGGCGAGATAGGAGTGTCCGGACGAGATGCATGACCACATAGATGGAGGCAATAAAAACACGAATATTTTTCCATGTTTTTTAAATTGTCATAATTCTTTGTCCCCAAAAAAAAAAACAAAATCTTATAATTCTAAATGCCATGGTACATTTTAATCAACAATTGTGTACTGATGAACAATTTTTCTGTGGAGTCAATTTTTCATATACCATAGATTTGACAAGTTGCTACGAAAATGCCAATATACGTTGTTAATGGACCATCACAGAGGCTGCGCCGGAAATTCTTTTTATAAGGATCAAAATGTAAAAAGAAATACACTAAAATTTACCTGTATACACTAAGTTCTTTTTATCATTTATCAACAACACTTGCATATGTAAAAGTGCTTAATCATAAACTATAAAAAAAAAAATTATATATTAGGGGGATATTAAGGAGAATACAAAGATGCTAAGATACATCAACAACAAGAAGAAGAAGACAAAGCATCAGAAGAAAGAAGAGAGAAACAATAATGGAGGAAACACACACAATATATTTGGATTATCTTATCAGTTCTTGCGAAGTACGATGAGGTACTGCATTCCAGGTTTGGCATTCTGGATACGAGAAAAGTTTTGGTGAGCTTTGGCCTCAATGAGCTCATGGGCTTTCCTCATGGCTTCGGCTCCAAAATGTGCGGATAGGATAACTCCAAAGGCAGCCTTAGAGGTGGCAGCAAAGTTCTTGGGTTCTGACGGCTCCTTGTGTGGCTGAGTGATATCCTCGAAAGCCTCGATTGTGAACTTCCCGTTCTCCTTCATGATTTGCCTCAACTCGCCTTCCTCTGCAGGGTAGAATGTGACGTTGAAAGAGTCCACTTTCTCTTGCTCGATGACAGCCTTTGTTATTCAAAAGAAAATATAAAAACATTAATGAAGTTAATTTGTTAAAGATGAAAAAAAATATATATATACCTGCTGAGCAAGATCATTTAAAGAAGCTCCGATTAAATCCAACATTATTCCTCTATAGGTCTCTGACATCTTGATACCGTCTCTTAGACACAATCCTGAAAGTAACAACAAGCCCCCGGGCACGAGCTCTTCAGCTCGAGCATCTAATATATTATTGGAATCGAGCGAGTACTGATCAAGATACGCTTTCTTGACCTTGTTGTTAAAGCCGGTGCAATGAATGTCTCTATTCCATAGAGGAGACTCGCAGTTCGAGATCCCTTCGGGAATTTTGGAGGTGTATTGAAAAGAATAATTCATGACTCCTATGTGGAAACTTTGCTTAGGAAGAACACGTTTGAAGAAAGAACCGGGAACCCCGGCGCTATAGTATTTTCTCCCGGGAGGAAGTGCTTGGAAGAGAGTGTTGAAATCGTTACTGCTTAAGTCGTTGAAGAGAACTTGGAACTCGATGTTATCTTCCGGGTTTTTTCCGGTTTCTCGATGGTACTTTGTCTTCCACGGAATCTATTATGTTTTGGACTGCCACAAAAGTGTTAGGTCCACTAGCACAACCGAAATCAGCTATATTGAACCTATTCGAAATCAACTCGAGGCTCAGTTTCGTTGAGATCGCCTCGTTTATCTTTTCCCTTGTAGCTTCCAGCAATGCTCTCTATAAAAACCAAATCAAAGAGAAGACTATTAATACATCTTAGTAGCTTAGATATTAACTAGATATTTCAAATCATTTGTATACATAAATGAACCTGATACGAGGAATGTTGGTGGTAACTCTCCGGACCTTTTCCTCCAACCACGACCCATTCTGGAGTAGGAGACATTAATTATCTCTCTCTCTCCTCTCTCCTCTCTCTCTCCCTCCTCTCTCTCCCCTCCTCTCTCCCCTCCTCCACTCATCTCTCCTCTCTCTCTCACTCCTCCCTCCTCTCCTCTCTCCTCGCCTCTTCTCCTCGCTCCTCTGCTCCCCTCTCCGCTCTCTCTCTCTCTCTCTCTCTCTCCTCTCTCTCTCTCTCTCTCTCTCTCTCTCTTCTCTCTCTCTCTCATCTTCTCTTCTTCTCACTTTTCTTTTCTTGTTTGATACTTTACTTTGTGATGAGAACTGTGATAATCCATGGATGCCTCTATGATTATTTATACTAATCTTTGGTTGATGATTAAGCGTTTTGATGAAAATTCTTCCCTTCTAGAGCCACTAGAACTTTAGTACGTAAGATAGAAAAATCAATTGCTCTATAGCTTAAATTAGTATTTTAAAACATGAGAAGTTGGAATGTTGAAACGAAGAAATTAAGAGAGAAAGATACGAAAACGTTTAAAGTTACTAAGTTGGTGGCGTAAAAGAGAGAGATATTTTGATGTTTGAATGTCACGGAGATCTCAAACAAGATTTTGAAGTAAAAGACCTTACAAACCCTAAATGACACTGTATGTTTTGGACTCTTGTCTTTGGTCTTCTACATTTGTTCTTCTTATT
>CM022179.2:7411453-7437202 GCA_011420285.2 Erysimum cheiranthoides | reverse complement strand
CTACCTTGACTTCGTCTTTATACTTCTCTCAATCACTCAGTAAATCAGTTTCTCTGCTCCGCTGGACACCAAACAATACTAGAAGACACACTTTTCAATCATGAACTATTCCCCAACTTCTTATGTGGTTTTGTTTTCCCTCTTCTCTTACTTCTAAACCCTCTTCCTTGTGCTTCAAGTAAACAAGGACAACAGCAAAACAGAGGAGAAAAAACAAATCACTTGTGTGTGAACTTTCTTTTTTTTTTTGTTAATTCATTCCATTAATTTAAAGAACGGAAAACAAAAGTCATATAAAAAGAAAAGTTGTTTGAATCTACAAAAGTAGAGATGCAGGGGAATGATGCATTTATAAGTACGATTGTACGAACCATTGGAGAAGTTAAAGAGCTAACAAGTTAAAATAGTAACTAAAATGGGTGAGAAGAAGTGACTAGCCACGACCTCCATGTCTTCTTTTGCCTCGGCTATTTATGGACGGTTAATATTTTTAAGAAAAAACGCCGAGACTTTAGATTCATACGTGTTTCTTTCCTGATCAAAGTAGTGTCAATCACATTTTATTTTCTCTCTTTACAAATTTATTATTGGTCTTTGTCTAATAACACCGAAACAATACTATGAATTTTCTCGATTTAATTATTTTTTATCACGGACAACGGTCTGACCGCCCACACATGTCTCATGGCTTGAATCTATCTATTATGATTATAGATAATACATATCGAAAGAATTAGAGAAATAAAAAAAAGACAAGTTTTTAAAAAAAAAAAAAAAAGACAAGTTTTTGTGTTTATTAGTATTTTTATTAAAGAAATTTTCACAAAAGGCACTTTTTTTTACCAAACTCTCACGTTTTGGCAAACTCATGTTTGTCTCTTACCTTTTCTTACCTTTTGGCCACAAGGAAACAAACGGATAAAAATGCCCTTAATGAGTAACTGTATTGATTTAGTTTCCTTTTTTTTTGTTTTATTCTCTTAAGTTTCGATTCAGTTTCATTCTCTCTACAACATATATATATATATAACAAAAAAAAAACTGTTTTTGGGGGAAAAAGAAGAACTTGAGAGAAACCGTAAGGGTCTAAGGGAGTTTTGATTCAAATACATAATCCAAGGTTTTTCTTTTTTCTAAATCTGAAATCATAGGTTGGGAGAAAAAACCCAATGTCGTTTTCGTTTGGTGAGAAAAGAAAATAGAGTTCCGGCGAGTTATACTTTTACGGATTTGAGTAAGAAATCGCGAAGTCGGCGGTGGGTTTGTAATAGGATGTCGGATTAATAGACAATTTCGACCACATCTGTACAATTTCGACTTAGAAGAAGGAGAAATCGGAGAAAAGAACTTCGACATTCATATCGGTGTCTCCCACGATTGCAAAAGATAATGTTACTTTAATTTATTCCGATTGACACCGTTATTGAAACTTTACTTTATTCTTTTTATAAATCTGAAATCATAGTTGAGGAGAAAGAACCATTATTGTTTTCGTTTGGTGAAAAGAGAAATAGAGTTCCAGCGAGTTTTAAGAGACAAAATTCGGCCAAATATTCCGGATTTTGAGTAACTAATAGAGAAGACGACGATTGGGTTGTAATTGGGTCTCGGATTACGCTTAAATTTCGACCAAATCGTGATATTTCGACCAAATCGTGATAATTTCCGAGTTCAAAAAAGGGGAAATCAGAGAAAAAAACTTCACCCTCCATCTCGGTGTCCTCCGACGATTACCAAAGGTAATATCAATTTCCTATTCTGATTGAGAAATAAAGACACTTTACCTTATTCTTATTGAGAATTCCAAAATAATTGTTACCAAAATCTTTGTGAATATTTCCTATACTTCAATTTCAAAATTTGTGTACCGATTTTTTGCCAAAATTTAAAGTGGAATTATGATATGTTGTATAAACTGTCTGTGTACGTACGCCATTTGCGGCTCGGTACAAGAAATTTAAAAATCCTAATGTGTACATTGTGTTATTGATTCTGTTCAGTGTACCAAAAAATATTGACTTTTAGTGTACGTACATATGTTACAATGTGTACATTTTGATTTGGATTATGTTATGTTTACCCAAAATATATCGAGTTTTAGTATACAAAACATGAGTTACACTATGTATATTATTGATTTGCACAATCTGTTTTGCAGGGATTTGAAGCATGGAGGATGTTCATGGTGAAGATTTACCGCTCTAAGTTGTTTGCCTTGGACCATTACACCTGTAATGACGAAGATAAATGCGTATTCACGACCGGAGTAACTTGCTACAATAGTTACTTGCTCTGAAAGGAAGTGAGCAGATAAAATGGCTTTTAACCTCTCCCTTTGGGAAGCTACTTAAAATACCTCCAAACAAGTATTTTTTTTCGGGGAAGCTAGGTTCATGGATTTTTATGCCGTCAATTGGTGACAAAGAAACGGCACGAGATGTGCATGGTTTTTTGCGGTCACTCCTATCAAGTTTTGGTTAAGAGAATACTCTATCCTAATAGGTCTGAAATGTGGGAAGTATACCAAAAAGAAACTATGAAAGAAGTGCTTAAAGTGAAAAGAGGGATGCACAACTATTTGGACAAGGCTTTTTGGGCAGATGCAAATCCATAGTGGCTGAGTTGGTGAAAAAATTATAGCGAGGAACCGTTGGAACCATGGATGAAATTAGCTATATCTCACTCTACTATGTTATAGTTGTTGCACATTTATTAATAGGTGCAAAAAAATTTAATTTTTATTGGTACGCACATGTGATGTGTCTTTTCTAAAATTTAAGAGAGTTAACGACTGAAACATATTTTTCCTTCTATATGTCTATTTTTCGTTGTAACATTGAATTGTTACATTAGAAAACTAATATGTTGCTATCTATTTTGTTATATTTTTTATGATGAAGTTGATTATGTATGAATGAATGAAACTATTTTGAACATTAACATAAACAATTTTCAAATAGATGATAGTTTATAACGGTAAACGTACACGGTCCATAAGACAAGATGAACATAATATAAAAAGATAAACATAAAATATTTTTCAAAATTGGCAAAGTATTCAAAACTGAAAACGTACATCATCCTACAATCGAAAACGTACACGGCTAGAAGATGACACATAAACGTACACTCCATCAATCAGAGAGTCTTATGAAATCTTATATTTATATTAGATTTTGGTAAGTATTATTGTTATGTTTTTTCGCTTCTACACCTCAGTCAACTTTTGTATGAATTTCGTAAACTTCAAAAAGTCACCAAAGACGAACTTACATTTGACTACTTTTTTCCATCTTTTTGCAAATTATCGCATGATTTCTTGGATATTGTAATCATTTTATACACAAAAGAGATACAAATAAGTTGGTTAAAAATTGTGTAATTGTTTCATCACTCCCTCTCTCCCCCTAACGTTTTCCATTGCCCACTTCTTTTAGTTTTTGAAGTGGTAATATATATGCTATGCGAATTATATGATACCAATGTCTCTTATATCGTGGCTAATTTATATTTCTTGTTTCTCGTTCCTTGAAAGATTGGAGCATCATCATTATTGACTTCTCCCAACCTCACCACTTAACCATATATGGAAGCCATTTATATTTCGTAAGACTCTTTTTAAGTGACTAAATCCTTATGATTCATGCAGGTAAATCCGCCTTAATGACCCTCCAATCTCTACCTCCAAACCATTGACTTCAAATACACTATGCTCTTTTCTACGTCGAACATTCATTTTCACGTACTTTTTTTTGTACACAGTTAATTATGTACGTACATTTGTCAAATGGTTGAATGTCACCATTCTCCACAAAATCATCGATGTTTATTATAATTATTTTTTCTGCATTTTTCACTTTTTTATCATTGTAGAAAATGTTTCAGAAAATCATGTTTTTCAGCAATAATTTTATATGTTTACAAATAGTTTTAATTGTGTATGTACACATAAACACACAAGTTATTACGGTGTACGTACACATATATACATGGTAATGATAATATGAAATTGTATTCAACAATATGATTTATAAAAAAAAGTGAATAATAATTCAAAGTTTAAAATAAAGTATAGTTAAATGGATCTTAAAAGATAGGAAAAAAGAATTACAATTTAAAGTAAAAAAATAAAAATTAATTATAAAAGTGAAAAAAAAATATGAAAACAAAAAGAGGTGGAACTATTTTTATTTTTAATTATTTTTTATTTAAAATATTTAATACATTAAATTATTTCTCTGACATCTCGTCCGCTACAGTACATCGTTAAAGAGATAGCACCCAGAAATTCGTGTATAGTACAAACAATTTCCCTAACTGTGTACAGTACGAGTCACATCTTAACGAGAACGTACACTGTTTCGTTTTCCTTTCACACTAGCCAATCTATGAAAATGGTGGACCCCTAGACAATCTATGAAAATTACCCTTTTTGTTATCCTTTCACACTAGCTCGAAAAACCAGTTTAACTATTGAACCAGTCAAAACCGGACGTATGAAAGCGTTCACCGTTTTCTCTGACTTACGCGTTGAACAATGACTAATTAACATGTGACAATGACTAATTTAACATTTGAAAACCTTGGTAAGTAACCTTGGTTACTGTAACTTTCCGTATTGTATATCAACCTGTTATTTACCGGTCAACCAAAAAAATCCATCGGCCCCAATTAACATGTGACAAATATCAAAATCCTTCAGTCATAATTATCTCTTTCCTCTCTTACGCCAAATCATGTACTATCCACTCAGCTCTAGTTTGATCTTGTTATTCTTCTTCTCCTTATTCTACCATCTTCCATGTGCTTCAAGTAAACAAGGACTTGGGTGGTGTGACACTTTGTTTGAGTGTGGAAACATCACTGCTGATTTCCCCTTTTGGGGAGGTAATCGGCACAAACCTTGCGGTCATCCATTGCTGGAGCTTCACTGCCACAATGACATCACCTCTTTATTCATCTCAAATCAAGAGTTCTATGTTCTACATCTAAAACTCTTACGCTCGCAAGACCAGACCATTTAGGTTCTTTTTGCTCCTCCGCGTTCAATACCACAACTTTGCCTTCCGAAATCTTTGAGCTTTCCTCAACTTACAAGAGTCTCACCGTTTTATACCACTGTGATCCTGATACTTCTTACCGCTCGAGTTATACATGTCCTGCTCTAGGTACTTTTTCAATGAATCAAAGCCTTAGTTACTCCTGCCAAGACAGCTTCACAGTTAATGTTCCAACGAGTTACAATCCAGAAGAGAGAGAGTTGAATTTGACCCATTTGGAAAGTGCTCTAAGAAAAGGTTTTGAGGCGAAGCTCGTGATTAATGAGATACCGTGTCATGAATGTTTATCCACTCATGTAGTTTCAACGGTACCACACAAACTTGCTGTAAAGTAAGCTCACCGTCAGGAGGAGTTAGTTGCATACCATATCAACCTAGTTGTAAGTTTATCATAGAAAAGGAAGACGTAGACCAAAGATATTCACCTTTATCTGTGTTTTTCTCCTCTTATGCTTGTTCCATTTTCGTATTGAGTGACAACCATTTTCTTTTACCGTTCTTTCTCCTCTTAGATGCTTTTTGTGATCCCATTTTCTTTTATGTTTTTCAGCTGATGAGCTTTATAGACAATGCAGTATAGGGATTAGCTGTGGCAGTCAGAGTGGTACATTATCTCGTTTCCAAATATCTTCCAAAAGATTACTTACGGCCACATAAATTCAAAGTTCAAAGTTCAGTCTTCAGTTCTAACCGACTTTTTTTTGGGTGCCATTTTATATATGCAGGATTTTTTCGTCGGAATCAAGTGATAATAGGTGCTTAACCTTACATAAAGTTAAACTTCATTTTCTTCTCTAAGTTAATTCTTCTTTAATATTTGTTCTCTTTCAAGATCAGATTTGGTTCTATGCTGACAATATTTTAATTATTTTAATGGTTCAACAGAGTCTATGGTCATCAACATTCTCATAGGTTATTTTGCTTCCCAAGTTATTGCAAATTGTTTTTGATCTTCATAGATTAAAAAACTTTGTAACTAAATCTTTTCTCTGTTTTTCTAGGTTCGTGTTCACTAATAGGTGTTATTGCGCTCCTGGTTTCTTGTGCCCTTGTTTTCGAGTCCAAATTTTCCGAAAGCGAAAAACATCAGATGAACGGAGACAAGAGAAGCTGAAGGCCCTTATTCCACTCAAACATTATACTTATGCGCAAGTGAAGAAAATTACAAGTCATTTGTGGAAGTGGTTGGGAGAGGTGGATTTGGAATTGTTTACAGAGGAACTCTTTGTGATGGCCGTATGGTTGCAGTGAAGGTCTTAAAAGAATCAAAGGGTAATATGGTGAAGACTTTATCAATGAGTTTCAAGCATGAGCCAAACTTCTCATGTCAACATTGTAACCCTGCTTGGATTCTGCTCTGAAGGTTCAAAAAGAGCAATTATATATGAATTTTTGGGGAATGGGTCACTCGATAGTTTATCTCAGACAAGACCTTAATGAATTTGGACTTGACTACATTGTATGGGATCGCGCTAGGAGTTGCTCGTGGTCTAGAGTACTTGCACTATGGCTGCAAAACTAGGATCGTGCATTTCGACATTAAACCTCAGAACGTGTTGTTGGATGACAATCTTTCCCCCAAAGTTTCTGATTTCGGACTAGCTAAACTCTGCGAGAAGAAAGAGAGCGTCTTGTCATTGCTGGACACCAGAGGTACAATAGGATACATTGCACCAGAGATGATCTCTCGAGTTTATGGAGTGTTTCTCATAAGTCCGATGTGTATAGCTATGGAATGTTGGTCCTCGAAATGATAGGTGCAAGGAAGAAAGAAAGAGTTGATCAACACTCATCATCAACGCAAGCTTCAATGTACTTTCCAGAATGGATCTATAAGGATCTTGAGAAGTCAGACGATGGTGATATTGATAAGACAGACAATGGAAGGCTTATGGAGAATGAAATCAGCAGGGAAGAAGAGGGGATATCAAAGAAGATGACATTGGTGGGTTTGTGGTGTATTCAGTGTTTCCCATCAAACCGTCCAACAATGAACAGAGTAGTAGAGATGATGGAAGGAAGCCTTGAAGCACTTGAAGTGCCTCCGATGCCTGTCTTGCAGCAAATTCCAGCTGCGCCACTTTCCGAATCTTTTTGGATTTCAAAGGAGAATTCAAGCGCCTCCGAAATACTGGAATCTCAAAATTTGTGAAAAGAAAGTCGTCCTGAAGGTCATACTCTAGAGGAGATATTCTAGACAGTTATGTCCGTAAATGAGTGTTTATGATTAGTAATATGTTTTCTGAGTATTTTCTATTTGTTGTTTCTTAAAAGAATTTTTGTATAACAAGAATTGTGAAGTGCTCACTATGGAGGTATGACTTACGAACAACTGAATTCGTAATGTTTGGTTTTTAAAAATATTGAATTGTTGGTGTTCAAAAAAAAATATATATATATTGAATTGATAACTTTATTTTCCAAATGACCGATCTTTCAGAGGCAACTAATAAAGCCATGAGATTAGAAAATCTCTTCTGTCTCCTACGTCCACTATTCTACCTTGACTTCGTCTTTATGCTTCTCTATCAATCAGTCATTAAATAAGTTGCTCTGCTCCTCTCAACACCAATCAATACTAGACGACACACTTTCCAACATTCTTGTTCTTCCTCTTCTCCTTACTTCAGCCTCTTCCTTGTGCTTCAAGTAAACAAGGACTTGGCTGGTGTGAAACTCTGTTTCGGTGTTGATTTCCAGTTTTGTTGAGGGAATCGTCCTGTACCATGGCTGGAACTTCACTGCAACCTAAAGATCACTTCTTTAATCATCTCAAACTAAGAGTACCATGTTCTCCATTTAAATCAAACTTCTAGCACTCTTAAGATAATAAGTAAACCTTGTCAAAGAAGTAATCTCATAAGGTTGAGAACAACAAAATTGATGTATTCATAATAGGACTCGATGAAGCTGTCTTCACAACGTTCAGATTTGTACTTCTCTCCCGTGATCATTTGCCAACGTTGAACGCAACTTACAACAACTCTGCAACTGCAACGTGAAGAGACTGTCAAAACAGAGAACAAAAACGCAGGAGAGTATTAATTCTAGAAGTGGTGAGCTATGCAGTAAAAGCTTCACCCCTCTTGTCCATTAGAAGAAAGAGAGACAGAGTATGTTCACATTGTAGACGTAGAAGTCATGATCTTGGTCGATGATATATCCTTAAAACTAAAGTAAGGCCTTACTTGTCCATTGGATTTGCGGTTTCAAGAAAACCTTTAGATTTTTTGTTTCTGTGTTTGGGAGAATGCATTGTTAATACTACTAGTTACTTTATTAATCAGATACTTGATAATTCCCAAGCCTTGATCACTTGAATTTTAATGTGTCTTGTGATGTTGTGTTATGTGAAACCATGAACGAGTTCCCTTTCACATAGAAAAATCATCATTGGAAAGAAACATAAGAGCTATCACAAAGACTCGCCATGCAATAAAAATTATGGTTGCGACTTTTAAGATTTGACTGAGTCACACAGAAAAGTCTTTACGAGGGCGGAAGACATTATGAACAGAGAGGAGATGAGATCAAAGGTTGATCACAAAAGTAGAAGAGAGGCAAAACCAGAGAGGAGAATAGATAGAGTGAGTCGGATTTGTCCACTAGGTGCTTGTGCAATTGTTGATGGGGCTCTTGGGGCTAAGGTAGGGGCTTTTGTTGTAACTGGAGGTAGTGGTGGCTCAATGACATCATCATCTGTGATAATCAGCTTTGGAGCTTGGGCTGGAGGTAAGGACAGAGGACTCACAACGGTTAGGAGGTCACCGGGTTTAACATGTAACATGTAAGGTGGTACTTCTTTTCTGCCCAAACATCGATTCCCTGCAAAAGAGAAACAAAGTTAGGCGTTGATGTTAATAATTTTGTGTTGTGGGACATTTGGTGAAAATTTTAGGCCACTAACTTTTGTATCTTGCAGCTGTGAAAGGGAAGTCGGTGATGGTTCCATTGATACCGGCTCCAGTGATATATGCGTTTATCTTTTGGTGATTTTAAGGAAATTTTAAAGAGACAAGTTTACATGAGATCTTCTGCGTGGAGCAGGTGCAAGCGTTATATACGGATATTCATAGAGGCAAGACGGTAGAATTGTCCGTCGTAAGAGTAGCCGATGTAATATTTATCATAATTTGCAATAGAATAATAATAATCCAGTGTTAAAAAAAAAACTTTTTAGAATTAATTTACAAAACTTTCTCTTGTTCAGTTCATCCCACTAACAAATATTCAGCTATTCTATTATTCCGTTATTTTTCTGACATACCAGTGAGGCCCTTAGATGTAGATTTTTTGCTGTGGGTGTAGAATTTATTGGTGTAGTATTTTGGCAGTAAAAATTAAAAATTTTGTAAGGTAATATTTTGATTTTAAACATATTGAATTGAGAACTTTTCTCGACGTAATAATTGGGTTTCAAAAATACTGAATTGATGACTTTTTCTTTTTTTTTTTTTGAACATCTGATATATTGGATTAAAGATTAAGTGAAGATACAAGATGATCCTCATAGAGGATAGTTATCAATATTTCAGGAACATAATGATGAAAGACAAAATGAACATCATATCAACAAATCTCATCACTGAATTGAAGACTTTTCCCGACGTAATATTTGGGTTTTAAAAATATTGAATTGATAACTTTTCCAATCTCCTACAAAACTCTTTGGTGGTAACTATCAGAGGCAGTTTTAAAGGAAATATAGGAGATAAGAGATATATGGTATATGTTTGATAGACATATAAAGTTCCTATCGTTCCCCATTAGAAAATCTCTTCTGTCTCTACGTCCACTATTCTACCTTGACTTCGTCGTTATACTTCTCTCAATCACTCAGTGAATCAGTTTTCTCTGCTCCGCTCAACACCAAACAATACTAGAAGACACACTTTTCAATCTCCCCAACTTCTTATGTGGTCTTGTTCTCTCTCTTCTCTTACTTTACCCTCTTCCTTGTGCTTCAAGTAAACAAGGACAACAGCAAAACAGAGGAGAAAAAGCAAATCACTTGTGTGTCAACCTTTTTTTTCTTTGTTAATCCATTGCATTAATTTTAAGACAAGAAAACAAGAGTCATATATAAATAAAAAAATTTGTTCAAATCTACAAAAAAAGAAAAAGAAAAACTTTCTCAAGAACTGACCAATACCACTATTTTGTGGTTCTTCTACGACACTTCCCTCCATTTTCGTTTTCTAGCTTAGAAAAACTTAGTGAAGTTTAATTATGTATGTGTCCACAATTCCACTTTGACTTGGTCTTTATGCTTCTCTTTTTCTCTCTTACTAATCCAGTCACTTGCTATCAATATACAAATTTCTTGTAGTGCTCTGCTCTTATTAACACAAACCAAACCAAGAAGCACACTTTTCATAGATCAAACAAATCATGTACTATCCCCTCAGTTCTGGTTTGACCTTGTTATTCCTTTTCTCCTTATTTTACTCTCTTCCTTGTGCTACAAGTAAAGAAGGACGTGGGTGGTGTGAGACTTTGTTTGAGTGTGGGAACATCACTGCTGCTTTCCCCTTTTGGGGAGGGAATCGGCACAAACCTTGCGGTCATCCATTGCTGGAGCTTCACTGCAACAATAACATCACCTCTTTATTCATCTCAAATCAAGAGTTGTATGTTCTACAAATAAATCAAACATCTAAAACTCTTACGCTCGCCAGACCAGACCATTTAGGTTCTTTTTGTTCCTCTGCGTTCAATACCACAACTTTGCCTTCCGAAATCTTTGAGCTTTCCTCAACTTACAAGAGCCTCACCGTTTTATACCACTGTGATCCTAAGCTTTCGTACCGCTCGAGTTATACATGTCCTGCTCAAGGTACGTTTACAATGAATCAAAGCCTTAGTTACTCCTGCCAAGACAGCTTCACAGTTAATGTTCCAATGAGTTACAATCCAGAAGAGAGAGAGTTGAATCTGACCCATTTGGAAAGTACTCTGAGAAAAGGTTTTGAGGTGAAGCTGGTGATTGATGAGTTACCGTGTCATGAATGTTTATCCACTCGCGGAATTTGTAGTTTCAACAGTACCACACAAACTTGCTGTAAAGTAACCTCACCGTCAGGAGGAGTTAGTTGCTTACCGTACTATCCACCTACTTGTAAGTTTATCATATATATACTCACCTCTTATATATGCTTGTTCCTTATCGTTTTCGTATTGAGTGACAACCATTTTCTTTTACCGTTCTTTCTCCTCTTAGATGCTTTTTGTGATCCCATTTTGTTTATATGTTTTTCAGCTGCTGAGCTTTATAGACGATGTAGTGAAAGGTTTACCTGTGGCAGTCAGAGAAATCTCTATTACCCTTTCTGGAAACCTGGCAGGGAAGATTGTGGCCACCCTAACTTCAAGCTCAACTGTAGCGGAGTATTCGCAGAACTGAACATCGCCTCTGTTAAATTCAGAATCCTAGAATCAAGTTACGATTATGCAAGACTCGCTAGATCAGATTATATCGGCGATCTTTGTCCCCCAAACCCATTAAATGCACCACTCATTGAACGCGTCCTTCCATTCACTTATGACACAGAGTTTCTAACTTTATACTACGGCTGCCAATTCAATTCCTCAGCTAATCTTACTACTATTGACGTTGGAGAGCTAGGTTGTGATGGCGGAAGTTATTATGTGACGAGAAACCTCTCCTCTCCTTTACTATACGGGTCTAGAGGTCTTTTGAACAACTTCAGGGGAATGTGCAAAAGAAACGTCAGTGTTCCTGTGTCTGGACAGGCTTTAGACACTCTGCAGAGAACTCCAAATCGAGATAATCTAAAGATAGGTTTTCAGCTTGAAGTTAACTCAGATTGTTTGACGTGCGTACGATCTGGCGGTGCTTGTGGATATAATCAGACTTCAAGTGTGTTCGTGTGCTATTGTAAAGATGGTAAATGCCGACACGATGGTAAGATTTCTGTCGTACATCACGACCACAGAAATTAAAAACTCAAAGTTCAAAGTTCAGCTCTAACAGACTTTTTTTTTTGGTGCCATTTTATATATGCAGGATTTTTTCATCGGAATATAGATATAATAGGTGCTTAACCTTTTCATAAAGTTAAACTTTCTTTTTGGTTATTTTCCCTTATTCATTGTCTTCTCTGAGTTAATTGTTCTTTAATGTTTCTTCCCTTTCAAGATCATATTTGGTTCTATGCTGACAACTTTTACTTATTTTAATGGTTCAACAGAGACTGTGGTCATCATCTTCATAGGTTATTTTGCTTCCCAAGCTATTACAAATTGTTTTTGATATCTTCATATAGATTTAAAAAACTATGTAACTAAATCTTCTATTTTTCTAGTTTGGTGTTCACTAATAGGTGTTATTGCACTCCTGGTTTTCTTGTGCCCTTGTTTTCGAGTCCAAATTTTCCGAAGGAGAAAAACATCAGATGAACGGAGACAAGAGAAGCTGAAGGCCCTTATTCCACTCAAACATTATACTTATAAGCAAGTGAAGAAAATTACTAAGTCATTTGCGGAAGTGGTTGGGAGAGGCGGATTTGGAATTGTTTACAGAGGAACTCTTTGTGATGGCCGTATTGTTGCGGTGAAAGTCTTGAAAGAATCAAAGGGTAATAATGGTGAAGACTTTATCAATGAAGTTGCAAGCATGAGCCAAACTTCTCATGTCAACATTGTAACCTTGCTTGGATTCTGCTCTGAAGGTTCAAAAAGAGCAATTATATATGAATTTTTGGGGAATGGGTCTCTCGAAAAGTTTATCTCAGACAAGACCTCAATGAAATTGGACTTGACTGCACTGTATGGGATCGCGCTAGGAGTTGCTCGTGGTCTAGAGTACTTGCACTATGGCTGCAAAACTAGGATCGTTCATTTCGACATTAAACCTCAGAATGTGCTGTTGGATGACAATCTTTCCCCCAAAGTTTCTGATTTTGGACTTGCTAAACTCTGCGAGAACAAGGAGAGCATCTTATCATTGTTAGACACAAGAGGTACTATCGGATACATTGCACCAGAGATGATCTCTCGAGTTTATGGGAGTGTTTCTCATAAGTCCGATGTATATAGCTATGGAATGTTGGTCCTCGAAATGATAGGTGCAAGGAAGAAAGAAAGAGTTGATCAACACTCGTCATCAAACGCAAGCTCAATGTACTTTCCAGAATGGATCTATAAGGATCTTGAGAAGGCAGACAATGGTGAGATTGATAAGGCAGACAATGTAGGGCTTATGGAGAATGGAATCAGCAGCGAAGAAGAGAGAATATCAAAGAAGATGACATTGGTGGGTTTGTGGTGTATTCAGTGTTTCCCATCAAACCGTCCAACAATGAACAGAGTAGTAGAGATGATGGAAGGAAGCCTTGAAGCACTTGAAGTGCCTCCGAGGCCTGTCTTGCAGCAAATTCCAGCCGCGCCACTTTCCGAATCTTTTTGGATTTCAGAGGAGAATTCAAGCGCCTCCGTGATACTAGAATCTTCAAGTTTGTTAAAAGAAAATCGTCATGAAGGTCATACTTTATAGGAGATATTCTAAACAGTTATTCCCGTAAATGTTATTTTCATAACAAATAAAACACATGTATCAATAGAACACAACTCAAAAGTTGCGATATAATTTCGTGACATCTTTACAAAAGACGAAGTATGGTTGCTAATACAAAATTTTCAACAAACACATGAGAAGTGTTAGCTTATAAATAATTTCATTCGTTTATTCCATGAATATTTTTTCTATTTGTGTACGCAGAATAAAAAACAGGGCACGAGTGTTGGGACCAAGTCAAGGAAGCATGAACACAAGGCAAGTTCGAGGTTAAGTTTTAGAAAAATAAACTACAGTCGTTGCCTAAAAGATTTTGTATTAACAAGAATTGTGAAGTGCTTAGAATGGAAGTGTGACTTACGTACAACTCATGAAGACGTAATATTTGGTTTTTAAAAATATTGAATTGATAACTTTTTCCAACGTAATATTTGGGTTTTAGACATATTGAATTGATAGCTTTAATTTCCTAATGACCGATCTTTCAGAGTCAACTTATAAAAGTCATGTGATTAGAAAATTCTTGTCTGCTCCGTCCACTATTCTACCTTTGACTTCTCCTTTATGCTTCTCTCAATCACTAAGGACATCTTTATTGGGGCATTTTGATATAAAATCTTAAGACATATTTAATAATATAATAATGGTAAGATCAATGCTAAGAAACAAGGTTGAGTATGTTGATTAATGGTAGAACCCTGAAATTGTTTCTTAGAAATGAGGCTTTTTTTCCTTTACCAAATTTCAACCCAATCATCACTAGACAACTGTCTCTAAGATATGAGACAAAAAACATCTTGCGGAGGAACCCTTTCTCACATTTTCATTATATTATATTGCAATTTTTTTATTCTAAGATGTTGGCTAAATATATGCCAATAAAGATGGCCTAATTAAATTAGTTGCTCTGCTCCTCCCAACACCAAACAATACTAGAAGGCACACTTTTCAATCATGAATTATTCCCCAACTTCTTATGTGGTCTTGTTCTCCCTCTTCTCTTACTTTACCCTCTTCCTTGTGCTTCAAGTAAACAAGGACAACAGCACAATAGAGGAGAAAAAACAAATCACTTGTGTGTGAACTTTTTTTTTTTGTTAATTCATTGCATTAATTTTAAGACAAGAAAACAAGAGTCATATATAAATAAAAGATTTTGTTCAAAGCTACAAATGTAGAGATAATGGATACAAGTACCATTAGAGAAGTCAAAAAGCTAACAATTTCGTAATAGCCAACTAAAGAGGGCGAGAAGAAGTGACTAATAATTACTGAAAATAATGTATTTGACGTTGCTGGTGGAATTAAAGGTATATAATTAAGATGTTGACTTTTCAAGTCTTCTGAAGCTTTTCATGTCAAATGCAACTTTAAAAGATGAAGAACTGAGAAACAATTATTGAAAGTATGGTATAAGTTTACCAACAAGTCCCTCTCATTCTCACATAAGATTTAATTCGGTGTTTTTCTTTATTTTTCTTTACGAGCAAGTTCTTATTGTTCATAGATCAAACAAATCATGTACTATCCCCTCAGTTCTAGTTTGATCTTGTTATTCTTCTTCTCCTTATTCTACCATCTTCCATGTGCTTCAAGTAAAACAGGACTTGGGTGGTGTGAGACTTTGTTTGAGTGTGGAAACATCACTGCTGATTTCCCCTTTTGGGGAGGTAATCGGCACAAACCTTGCGGTCATCCATTGCTGGAGCTTCACTGCAACAATAACATCACCTCTTTATTCATCTCAAATCAAGAGTTCTATGTTCTACAAATAAATCAAACATCTAAAACTATTACTCTCGCCAGACCAGACCATTTAGGTTCTTTTTGTTCCTCCGCGTTCAACACCACAACTTTGCCTTCGGAAATCTTTGAGCTTTCCTCAACTTACAAGAGCGTCACCGTTTTATATCACTGTGATCCTAAGCTTTCTTACCGCTCGAGTTATACATGTCCTGCTCTAGGAACTTTTTCAATGAATCAAAGCCTTAGTTACTCCTGCCAAGACAGCTTCACGCTTAATGTTCCAACGAGTTACAATCCAGAAGAGAGAGAGTTGAATTTGACCCATTTAGAAAGTACTCTGAGAAAAGGTTTTGAGGTGAAGCTGGTGATTAATGAGTTACCGTGTCATGAATGTTTATCCACTCGCGGAATTTGTAGTTTCAACGGTACCACACAAACTTGCTGTAAAGTAACCTCACCGTCAGGAGGAGTTAGTTGCGTACCATATCGACCTTCTTGTAAGTTTCTGCAGCTACCAATAAATTTATCCTCTTACATGCTTTTTGTGATCCCATTTTGTTTTTTATTTTCCAGCGGATGAGCTCTATAGACGATGCAGTGAAGGGTTTAGCTGTGGCAGTCAGATAGGTCTCTATTATCCCTTCTGGATACCTGGCAAAGAAGATTGTGGCCACCCTAACTTCAAGCTCAACTGTAGCGGAGGATTCGCAGAGCTTAACATCGCCTCTGTTAAATTCAGAATTCTAGAATCACGTTACTATTATCAAAGACTCGCAAGATCAGATTATATCGGCGATCTTTGTCCCCCAAACCCACTAAATGCGCCACTCATCGAAAGCATCCTTCCAGTCTTTTCATTCACTGCCGACACAGAGCTTATAACTTTATACTACGGCTGCCAATTTAATTCATCGGCTGTTCCTGCTACTATTGACGTTGGAGAGCTAGGTTGTGATGGCGGAAGTTATTATGTGACGAGAAACCTCTCCTCTCCTTTACTATACGGGTCTAGAGGTCTTTTGAACAAATTCAGGGGAATGTGCAAAAGAAACGTCAGTGTTCCTGTGTCTGGATCGGCTTTAGCCACTCTGCAGAGTACTCCAAATCAAGATAATCTGAAGATAGCTTTTGAACAGGGTTTCGTGCTTGAACATAACGCAGACTGTGAGAGGTGCCAATACTCTGGCGGTGCTTGTGGATATAATCGGACTTCAAGTGTGTTCGTGTGCTATTGTAAAGATGGTATATGCCCCCGACACTATGGTAAGATTTATGTAGTACCTTATCTCGTTTCCAAATGTTCTTCCAAAAGATTACTTACGGCTGCAGAAATCTATTTACTTTCAATTTTCAAAGTTCAGGCTTCAGCTCTAATCTACTTTTTGTATCTGCAGGATTTTTCAGTCGGAATCAAAGGACAATAGGTACTTAATCTTTCATAAAGTTAAACTTTCCCTTTCGTTTTTTTGGTCCCATTTTATATATATGTCGAATTTTTGTTCCCTTTCAAGATCAGATTTGGTTCTATGCTGACAACATTTTAATTATTTTATTGGTTCTACAGTGTTATTGCTCATCTTCATTCTCATAGGTAATTTTGCTCCCAAGATATTACAAATTGTTTTTGATCTTCATAGATTAAAAAAACTGTGTAACTCAACATTTTCTCTGTTTCTCTAGGTTTGTGTTCACTAATAGGTGTTATTGCGCTCCTGGTTTTCTTGTGCCCTTGTTTTCGAGTCCAAATTTTCCGAAAGCGAAAAACATCAGATGAACGGAGACAAGAGAAGTTGAAGGCCCTCATTCCACTCAAACACTATACTTATGCCCAAGTGAAGAAAATTACAAAGTCATTTGCGGAAGTGGTTGGGAGAGGCGGATTTGGAATTGTTTACAGAGGAACTCTTTGTGATGGCCGTATGGTTGCAGTGAAGGTCTTAAAAGAATCAAAGGGTAATAATGGTGAAGACTTCATCAATGAAGTTGCAAGCATGAGCCAAACTTCTCATGTCAACATTGTAACCTTGCTTGGATTCTGCTCTGAAGGTTCAAAAAGAGCAATCATATATGAATTTTTGGGGAATGGGTCACTCGATAAATTCATCTCAGACAAGACCTCAAAGAATTTGGACTTGACTGCATTGTATGGGATCGCGCTAGGAGTTGCTCGTGGTCTAGAGTACTTGCACTATGGCTGCAAAACAAGGATCGTGCATTTCGACATTAAACCTCAGAACGTGCTGTTGGATGACAATCTTTCCCCTAAAGTTTCTGATTTTGGACTTGCTAAACTCTGCGAGAACAAGGAGAGCATCTTATCATTGTTAGACACCAGAGGTACAATAGGATACATTGCACCAGAGATGATCTCTCGAGTTTATGGGAGTGTTTCTCACAAGTCCGATGTGTATAGCTACGGAATGTTGGTCCTCGAAATGATAGGTGCAAGGAAAAAAGAAAGAGTTGATCAACACTCGACATCAAACGCAAGCTCAGTGTACTTTCCAGAATGGATCTATAAGGATCTTGAGAAGGCAGACAGTGGGGATATCGAGAAGACAGACAATGGAGGGCTTATCGAGAATGAAATTAGTAGGGAAGAAGAGGAAATAGCAAAGAAGATGACATTGGTGGGTTTGTGGTGTATTCAGTGTTTCCCATCAAACCGTCCAACAATGAACAGAGTAGTAGAGATGATGGAAGGAAGTCTTGAAGCGCTTGAAGTGCCTCCGAGGCCTGTCTTGCAGGAAATTCCAGCTGCACCACTTTCCGAATCTTTATGGATTTCAGAGAAGAATGCAAGCGTCTCCGATATACTGGAATCTTCAAGTTTGTTGAAAGAAAATCGTCATGAAGGTCATACTTTATAGGAGATATTCTAAACAGTTATTCCCGTAAATGTTATTTGCATAACAAATAAAACACATGTATCAATATTCAAGAACACAACTCAAAAGTTGACACTAATACAAAAGACGAAGTATGTTTGTTAATACAAATTTTTCAACAAACACCTGAGAAGTGTTAGCTTATAAATAATTTCATTCGTTTATTCCATGAATATTTTTCTATTTGTGTACGTAGAATAAAAAACAGGGCACGAGTGTTGGGACCAAGTCAAGGAAGGATAAGTGACAAATACATGAACACAAGGCAAGTTCGAGGTTAATTAGTTTTAGAAAAAGAAACTACAGTCGTTGCCTAAAAGATTTTGTATAACAAGAATTGTGAAGTGCTTACTATGGAGGTGTGACTTACGTACAACTGAAGACGTAATATTTGGTTTTTGAAAATATTGAATTGATAACTTTAATTTCCAGTCTCCTACAAAATCTTTGGTGAAAATTATCAAAGGCAGTTTTAAAGGATGAAGACAAAACATATATAGGAGATAAGAGATATCTGGTATAGGTTTGATGGATAAGTCTTTATCTTCCCCACTAAATGTTTTTGTTTTTATGATTTACCTCTTCGTTTTCTTGATCATGCGTGTGGAGACATGTCTCCAGTTCCTCTTTTGCCTCGGCTATCATGGACGGTTAATATTTTTCCTTCTTGAAAACAAAGGTAAACACAATGTAAAATGTTTTTCACTTGAGAATATCTGAAGGGGTGAAGAGGCTTCAAGCTCCTCTTTGACGGTAAAATAGTTATTGGAAATAATGTATGTGACGTTGCTGGTGTCAAGGTAATTAAGTCGTTGACTTTTCAAGTCTTCTGAAGCTTTTCAAGTCAAATGCAACTTTAAAAGATGAAGAAGTGAAAAACAGATAGTGAAGAAAGTATGGTATAAGTTTACCAACAAGTCTCTCTCATTCTGACATAAGTTTTCATTCAGTGTTTATTTATTACAGATCTCCTATTGAGTTAAATAATCAAGTTACTTGCTCTGCTCTTATTAACACAAACCAAACCAAGAAAGCACACTGTTCATAGATCAAACAAATCATGTACTATCCCCTCAGTTCTGGTTTGATCTTGTTCTTCCTTTTCTCTTTATTTCACCATCTTCCTTGTGCTTCAAGTAATCAAGGACTTGGCTGGTGTGGGACTCCGTTTCAGTGTGGAAACATCTCTGCAGGTTTCCCCTTCTGGGGAGCGAATCGTAGCAAAGATTGCGGTCATCCATTGTTGGAGCTTCACTGCAACAAAATCAACATCACCTCTCTATTCATCTCAAATCAAGAATACTCTGTTCTCCGTATAGATCAAACATCTAATACTCTTACACTTACCAGACAAGACCTTCTAGGTTCATTTTGCTCCTCTGTATTCACCAACACAACCTTGCCTTCCGAAATTTTCGAGCTTTCATCGACCTACAAGAGCGTCACCGTATTCTATCATTGCTCCTCATTGCTTTCTGACCTTCCTAGTTATACATGTCCTGAGATAGGTCCGATCTCAGTGTCTGTAAACCCTGGAAAATATCCTGAGAGCTGCCGTTCCAGTTTCACTTTGAAGGTTCCTAAAAGTTTCGTTACAAAAGACAAAGAGTTGAATCTGACCAATTTAGAAAGTGTTTTAAGAAAAGGGTTTGAGGTGAAAGTGGCGGTCAATGAGAATGTGTGTCAAGAATGTTTATCCTCTCGTGGAAGATGTTATGGCTTCAACCAGGACTTAACACCTGGAAGAGTTAAATGTCGTCCACCAAAAGGTATGTTTCGTTTCATTCTCTAAGTGATTTTTGACACTTTTAGACATAAATTACTTACCAGTGAGCTATAGAGAGAAGGTAAGACAAGAGATAACCTTAACTAGTCTGAATTCGTCTTTCGTCTCCTGCGAATAAGCATTAACTTAGCATAAGTCTCTTTTCCTTACTATATTTTCTTCTTGTTCTTTGACTTGTTCAACACACTATCTTTCTGTAATGTTTTTCTCTCAGTTTTTCTAGGTTCGTGTTCACTAATAGGTGTTATTGCGCTCCTATTGTGCCCTTGTTTTCGAGTCCAAATTTTCCGAAGGAGAAAAACATCAGATGAACGGAGACAAGAGAATCTGAAGGCCCTTATTCCACTCAAACATTATACTTATAAGCAAGTGAAGAAAATTACAAAGTCATTTGCGGAAGTGGTTGGGAGAGGCGGATTTGGAATAGTTTACAAAGGAACTCTTTCTAATGGTCGTATGGTTGCAGTGAAGGTCTTAAAAGAATCAAAGGGTAATAATGGTGAAGACTTTATCAATGAAGTTGCAAGCATGAGCCAAACTTCTCATGTCAACATTGTAACCCTGCTTGGATTCTGCTCTGAAGGTTCAAAAAGAGCAATTATATATGAATTTTTGGGGAATGGGTCACTCGATAAGTTCATCTCAGACAAGACCTCAATGAATTTGGACTTGACTGCATTGTATGGGATCGCGCTAGGAGTTGCTCGTGGTCTAGAGTACTTGCATTATGGCTGCAAAACAAGGATCGTGCATTTCGACATTAAACCTCAGAACGTTTTGTTGGATGATAATCTTTCCCCTAAAGTTTCTGATTTCGGACTAGCTAAACTCTGCGAGGAGAAACAAAGCGTCTTGTCATTGCTGGACACAAGAGGTACAATAGGATACATTGCACCAGAGATGATCTCTCGAGTTTATGGGAGTGTTTCTCATAAGTCCGATGTGTATAGCTATGAAATGTTGGTGCTCGAAATGATAGGTGCAAGGAAGAAAGAAAGAGTTGATCAGCACTCGTCATCAAACGCAAGCTCAATGTACTTTCCAGAATGGATCTATAAGGATCTTGAGAAGGGTGACGATGGTGATATTGATCATACAGACAATGGAGGGCTTATGGAGAATGAAATCAGCAGGGAAGAAGAGGGGATATCAAAGAAGATGACATTGGTGGGTTTGTGGTGTATTCAGTCTTCCCCATCAAACCGTCCAACAATGAACAGAGTAGTAGAGATGATGGAAGGAAGTCTTGAAGCACTTGAAGTGCCTCCGAGGCCTGTCTTGCAGCAAATTCCAGCTGCACCACTTTCCGAATCTTTTTGGATTTCAGAGGAAAATTCAAGCGCCTCCGAGATACGGGAATCTTAGACAGTTATGTTCGTAAATGAGTGTTTATGATTAGTAATATGTTTTCTGAATTTTTTCCATTTGTTCGTTTTTCTTAAAAGAATTGAAATACAGTCGTTGCTTAAAAGATTTTGTATAACAAGAATTGTGACTTTTTATAACATGAAGAGGTAATATTTGGTTTTGAAAAATATTGAATTGATAATTTTTTTTTTTTTGAATTATACACAGTTTCCCCAAAGGCTTTTTAGGCCAAAGGGACTAGTCTCCTACAAAATATTTTTGAATTGATAACTTTTCCCGACGTAATATTTGATTTTTAAGAATATTGAATTGATAACTTTAATTTCCAGTCTCCTACAAAATCTTTGGTGGAAATTATCAGAGGCAGTTTTAAAGCATGAAGACAAAATAGATATTATAAGAGATATATATATATGGTATAGGTTTGACAGATAAGTCCTTATCTTTCCTAGTAAACGTTTTTATTTTGATGCTTTACCTCTCTGTTTCCTAGAAAATGCTCTGGAACTGACTTTTATGTGATCTCAGCCAAAGGATTATAGAATGACCAATACCATTCTTTTTTATTCTCTTCTTGACTTCACCATCTTCTTGTTCATATGAACCTAATGACCGATCTTTTAGAGTCAACTAATAAAGCCATGTAATTAGAAAATCTCTTCCGTCTCCTAAGTCCACTATTCTACCTTGACTTCGTCTTTATGCTTCTCTCTCAATCAGTCATTAAATCAGTTGCTCTGCTCCTCTCAACACCAATTAATACTAGAAGACACACTTTTCAATATTCTTGTCCTTCATCTTCTCCTTATTTCAGACTCTTCCTTGTGCTTCAAGTAAACAAGGACTTGGCTGGTGTGAAACTCTGTTTCGGTGTTGATTTCCAGTTTTGTTGAGGGAATCGTCCTGTACCATGGTTGGAACTTCACTGCAACATAAACATCACTTCTTTAATCATCTCAAACTAGCTAAGAGTACCATGTTCTCCATTTCAATCTAACTTCTAACACTCTGAAGATAATAAGTAAACCTTGTCAAAGAAGTAATCTCATAAGGTTGAGAACAAAAAAATTGATCTATTCTTAATAAGATTCGATGAAGTTGTCTTCGCTACGTTCAGATTTATACTTCTCTCCTGTGATCCTCTGCCGACTTTGAACGCAACTTACAACACTCTGCAACGGGAAGAGACTGTCAAAACAGAGAACAAAAACGCAGGAGAGTACGTATTAATTCTAGAAGTGGTGAGCTATGCAGTAAAAGCTTCACCCCTCTTGTGCATGAGAAGAAAATAGAGACAGAGTATGTTCACATTGTACACGTAGAAGTCATGATCTTGGTCTATGATATATCCTTAAAACTAAAGTAAGGCCTTACTTGTCCATTGGATTTGCGTTTTCAAGAAAACCTTTAGATTTTTGTTTTTGTGTTTGGGAGAATGCATTGTTAGTACTACTAGTTACTTTATTAATCAGATACTTGACAATTCCCAAGCCTTGATCACTTGAAATTTTAACGTGTCTTGTGATGTTGTGTTATGTGAAACCATGAACGAGTTCCCTTCCACATAGAAAAGTCATCATTGGAAAGAAACAGAAGAGTTATCACAAAGACTCGCCATGCAATAAAAATTATGGTTGCGTGCGACTTTTAAGATTTGACTGAGTCACACCGAAAATTTTTTACCAGGGCGGAAGACATTATGAACAGAGAGAAGATGAGATCAAAGGTTGATCACAGAAGTAGAAGAGAGGCAAAACCAGAGAGGAGAATAGATAGAGTGAGTCGGATTTGTACACTAGGTGCTTGTGCAATTGTTGATGGGGCTCTTGGGGGCTAAGGTAGGGGATTTTTCTGTAACTGGAGGTAGTGGTGGCTCAATGACATCAGCATCTGTGATAATCAGGTTTGGAGCTTGAGCTGGAGGTAAGGACTGAGGACTCGCAACGGCTAAGAGGCCACCAGGTTGGATAGGGCTCATGTAAGGTGGTACTTTTTTTCTGCAAAAGAGAAACAAAGTTAGGCGTTGATGTTAATAATTTTGTGTTCTGAGACATTTGGTGAAAATTTTAGGCCACTAACTTTTGTATCTTGCAGCTGTGAAAGGGAACTCGGTGATGGTTCAATTGATACCCGCTTCAGTGATATATGTGTTTATCTCAACAGTTGCATCAGAGAAGAAGTCAAATGCTTGAGAGACAAACTCATTCTGAAACAGTTCCACATAAACTGGGAGCTTAGACTTCTTCAGCATCTCCACAACATTGGTTTTCCTAGTGATGAACCCATCATTGGAAGGAAAGACTGATTGTTTTCGTATGACAAAAGCATCTGCAAATTTCTTTATTTCTTTGATTCCATTGTCATGAATACCACCAATGGTTTCATCAATTTTGTAGACAGTCTCGTATTGGCTCTGCTTCTTGAAGTCAACCAGAACCGACCTGTTGGTTGACTGAATCATGACCTTTGTGGTTATATTATTGCTGTAGCCAGTATCTGTGAGTGTATCAAGAACTGCTTTACTAAGCCTCTGCCTCTACCTCCTTACCCCCCTGAACTCATGCATGACCTTTGCTTTTGGGTTATTTGGAAACTTTACTTGTCACCATCTTTGTCTTCTTCACACTTTGCGAGTTTGTGTTTAGTTGACTATTGAATTAACCTAAATCATTATCTTTCCTTTATACCTACAATACAATTGATTGATTTACTTGAACTACCTTTTTTTGTTGTTCTTTTCTTATTTAGTTTTCTTGGTATTTCTATATTTACTACATGCTAAACCTTTAACTATTTATAAACTTTAGAGTTTGATTAGTTATCGTAACGCTATACGTTCCATATATTAAAATATGACCGTTATATATAATTTTATTATATTGTAAACTTCTCTAAATTCAGAATTAATTTCTTTAAGTCTTTCCAGTGGCTAATGATGATTATCGTAATTTTTTTTCATTTTTCAAAAATCTTCATATATATATATATATATATATATATATATATATATATATATAATTTAATAAAATATTTACAAAAAATTCATTCAATAAACTTTATCGTCTATTATCAGATTATCAAACTCTTATAAAATTAATACATATACTGATTAAACTAAAGCTATTTGTAATGATAAAAGATTAACTATACGCAAACAAAATTTTGAAATCTCTTAAAAATATATTCGTCACAAGTTAACCTATATAGGCTATATATATGCTTTCTTCCTTTCTTTCATAAACATATGCCTTCTTTCAATCAATGATTTTTTTTTTTAAAGAATATAAAATTATATATATATATATATCTATATATATAATGTCCTTTTAAGTAACTTTATGTTTTTTATATATAATTTAGTAACTTATGTTGGGTCGTATTTTTCTGTTGTAGCTAAAACAAAGCGATGAAATAGCAACATAATTATAGTCAATTTATGCGGTAATTTAAATATTAAACGTTTTCTGTTATAGAGATGAAATGTTAACTCGATCAGTATGCAATTACTTTGTAACTATTAACTAACATCACGTAAAATTATTGAAAGGGATTTTGGCATAACCACTTTGTGCCGAATTCTTTTGGCAAATGCCACTTTCAAAAAGTCTTTTCAATTATGCCACAAAACCACAATTGTGGCATGACAATAATGACGAAATTTTTCCTGAGAATAAAATGGGAATAAAATTTTAAATAATTAAAAAGTCTGACCGATGATGTGACGGAGGAAAAAGAAAGAGAGTGCATTAATTGTGGACAAGTTTAAGATGTTCAAAAATTATATAACGTGTGCATAATTTAATTGGATTTGTGGACCAAATTAATGATTTAGTTGTCCACAAAAATAGTTGTGGACAAGTTATCAAGGAAAAGTAGTTGTAGACAAGTTATGTATTTAGATAGAGAAACTTGTGGACAACATTACATATAGTAGACAACATAATTGTGGCAAATTAATGATTTAGTTGTCCACAAAAATAGTTGTGGACAAGTTATCAAAGAAAAGTAGTTGTAGACAAGTTATGTATGTGGATAGAGAAACTTGTGGACAACATTACATATAGTAGACAACATAATTGTGGACAAGTCTAAGATGTAATGTTGTCCACCGGCGAAGGAGTCTTCAGTGATTTTTATTAATTTTGAAGAAATTGATTGAAATGGAAGCGAGAATCAGCGGAGGTATGGAGCACCCATCTACATCGGCGATTACTGTTTCGACATCGATTCCTTCGCCGTCAACATGGCGACCGAGAGCTCCGACATTGGTTTCTTCGCCGTCGCCGCGACGACCGAGAGTGAGAGAATTCAGTTCTTCTACGTTTCTCGGATTGAAACATAAGAGAGAAACATTGTTGCAAGAAG
>CM022179.2:7382606-7407253 GCA_011420285.2 Erysimum cheiranthoides | reverse complement strand
TAAAATTATATATATATATATATCTATATATATAATGTCCTTTTAAGTAACTTTATGTTTTTTATATATAATTTAGTAACTTATGTTGGGTCGTATTTTTCTGTTGTAGCTAAAACAAAGCGATGAAATAGCAACATAATTATAGTCAATTTATGCGGTAATTTAAATATTAAACGTTTTCTGTTATAGAGATGAAATGTTAACTCGATCAGTATGCAATTACTTTGTAACTATTAACTAACATCACGTAAAATTATTGAAAGGGATTTTGGCATAACCACTTTGTGCCGAATTCTTTTGGCAAATGCCACTTTCAAAAAGTCTTTTCAATTATGCCACAAAACCACAATTGTGGCATGACAATAATGACGAAATTTTTCCTGAGAATAAAATGGGAATAAAATTTTAAATAATTAAAAAGTCTGACCGATGATGTGACGGAGGAAAAAGAAAGAGAGTGCATTAATTGTGGACAAGTTTAAGATGTTCAAAAATTATATAACGTGTGCATAATTTAATTGGATTTGTGGACCAAATTAATGATTTAGTTGTCCACAAAAATAGTTGTGGACAAGTTATCAAGGAAAAGTAGTTGTAGACAAGTTATGTATTTAGATAGAGAAACTTGTGGACAACATTACATATAGTAGACAACATAATTGTGGCAAATTAATGATTTAGTTGTCCACAAAAATAGTTGTGGACAAGTTATCAAAGAAAAGTAGTTGTAGACAAGTTATGTATGTGGATAGAGAAACTTGTGGACAACATTACATATAGTAGACAACATAATTGTGGACAAGTCTAAGATGTAATGTTGTCCACCGGCGAAGGAGTCTTCAGTGATTTTTATTAATTTTGAAGAAATTGATTGAAATGGAAGCGAGAATCAGCGGAGGTATGGAGCACCCATCTACATCGGCGATTACTGTTTCGACATCGATTCCTTCGCCGTCAACATGGCGACCGAGAGCTCCGACATTGGTTTCTTCGCCGTCGCCGCGACGACCGAGAGTGAGAGAATTCAGTTCTTCTACGTTTCTCGGATTGAAACATAAGAGAGAAACATTGTTGCAAGAAGAGAGAGAAACATGAGAGAGAAGAAAAAGCAAAAAAACAATGGCCAAGGGCAGTTGCGTCATCTAGTCAATGCCATTTTGGCAGTTTCGGAAAGACATTTCGTTTGTAGCATTTTGTAAAAGAAACCGAACTCTTTTTGGCATTTTCGTTAGAAATCTCTTATTGAAAGTATCACATAATACAAATACTGACAGTAAACACTTATATCGTCGGGAATCTATGAGTTTTGTTTTATAGTTCAACGTACATATATGATATACATGGAGAAAAACTATGTGACAGTGTGAATTTTGAAACAAATATCAGAATCTTTTACGTTGCAATGTCTTATTTGGCTTCTTGCAGTGAATCTCTTACCTAATCTTCACTTTAACAAGATTTTGTCTCAATATTTGGTTTCTTTTAGTTTTAACTTTAATATGTTGTTGTCTCTTTCGCTAAGGGATTTTAAGTAGAGAAGTAAGATGTTCACGTTCTAGGCAAACACTTCATGACTAATTATTTCATCAATTATTTCCACTTTTTGTTTGACAAGCCTCTTTTTGTCTAACTTGCAAAGCATCTTATGTTTTACAAATATCTTTGCAATTATTTCAATTTTTCTGAATACCGGTTTTTGCGTCTTGTGGTCCAAAACCCTACTCGAACTCAGAACATGTTCTATGATGCTCGTAGTGATCATCAAAATGTATACCTAGTATAGTTAAATCACGTACAAAAATATGAGTAATCAAATTATCAAGCTAAAAGGATGATTAGATTACCCATCTTTGAAAAACGCACTGTTAGAACCGTTTTAGTTTGAACTTTGAACTGATATACTTATGAGTTCTCTCCTCTACCTTGAAACTTATGAATTAAAATGCATATATATTTCTTCACTCTAGCTTACTACCAAAGAAATGTTTATATTATAGTTGATATACCTAAATTTTGGACTAACAATTTTATGGAATTATTCTTCTCAACGCATTTGTTGAAAATTAGAACCTTATTTAACTAGATTGACTCTGTATATTTTTCTCCCAGATGGAACCTTTTGTTACTCAATTATTAAATCCATGTTTGATAAACTCCATATCAGTTTTAATAGGCTCTTATTATTGGCCCAATTTTATGTACTCAATTGTTAAATCCATGTTTGCTAAAGTCATATCAGTTTTTGTAGGTTCTTATTATTGGCTCAATATTCGAATTGTAGGGCCTTTAATGATTTTGTGTGTGTGTGGCTATCTAACAATGTTCAAGAACTTTAGTAGTAAGGGAAATTTTTAGAAGATGAGTATGACATGGCAACTAAATGAGTAATTATTGACGGTTTTACTAACATCATTTTTGAGTCCAATAATGTTAGTTCGTGTATTAATTGATTAATTTTATTTTCTTTACGAACTGCATATTAGTTAAAAAGAATCCTCCATAATTAGTAACCAATCTGAAGAGAAAGAATTTCCAAATGAAAATTGATCAAATTTTGTAGGAGGAATATGAATTTGTAAAAATCTATAATTCATGTATGTATCGTACCCGAATGCCATAGTTTAAGCATGCATTAATCGTTTTTCCTTTAGTCTGATTAGCCTTTCATTAACATGGTAAATATACATAATCAAGTATGTTCATCATCATTCCATGAAGACCACTTCTTTCATCTTCACATTTGCCTTTAAGCCGACCAACAGTGCAAGAAGTGCCGTGCATCTCATAAACTGGAAATCGCAATTTAAAAGTTTGTGAGCAAAGTTACTTGGTGTATTATATAAAAAAAGAAAAAAAAAACCTACTTGGTGTAATTGTAAATGTTATTGGTATAGAGAAAATATAAAATATGTACAATTCCACTTGAATGTCTAGAAGATGTATATCTAATACCTTTTGTAATTATTTAAGTCCTAAGTCTCTTCTATAACAATCCTATAAATAAGTGTAATCGTAATTAAGAGAATAATAACACAGATATTCTATCGAATGTAATCATCTTTGATGTTTCAGATTCTTCCGGCAATTCAATATGCTCTTTTGCTGTTCACTTCACATCGATATGCCATGTTGTGGTGTATAGCTGCAATCTTTCAAACAGGAGTTGCTGCAATGACCGCTGGTAGCGTTGTCATGTTGATCACCTTTGTATTTTCCGGTTTTGCCATCCCATATAGAAAGATATTTGTTTTTTTGCTCTGTTCTTTTGAATCCTGTTCCAAAGCTCCACTAAAACATCACAGTGGTTTGGTGCAGCTGATATGCCAAGGTGTGGCTAAAGTGGGGTTTCTATAAAATCCTATAAGTTATGCTGAGATTAGACTCTCTGTCAATGGGTGTTCAAAAAAAAAAAAAAAAAAAAAAAAAAAGACTCTCTGTCAATGAATTTCTTGCTCCACGGTGGCAGAGGAGATTAAGTTTCTTACTAATAATATCTATATAACAATTTTAAAGTTTTGAATTTAACTCTTAACAATTTGTAACCTTTTGCATTTCTTTTATACAACAAAACGAGTTCTTGCTCTGAAAAAAATTGTTCTACACAAACTGCATGTAAAATTACTAACAAACTCTCCATACTAGTCCAACCAAAAAATAGAAGCAAAAAACCGTTAAGGTGCTTTGATATAGGTGACATGATACCATCTTTAGGAGAATTGGCCATGGATATAGGTGATGCAGGTGCTTTGATGGTGACTCCTTCCTTGGCAGATTCTTATCAGTCAAGACCTGCAAAAAAACATGGAAATCTAAGGAATCAAGAGAGATTCACACTTCAAGTGTATGAACTGTGAAGCCAAAATCAAAATGCTGCATCTCTTTGTCCCCTGAAACTAGTATGGTTGGTTTCAAATTCACTCACAAGTATCAGCCTTAAGACAATTGTAGCAACTTAAAGAACAAGAAACCTTACACCAGAGTCAAAAACAGGTTCAACAATCCAAATGCAACAAAATGAGATCAAACAGAGCGATTCAACAATCCAAGTATCAGCCTTAAGACAATTGTAGCAACTTAAAGAACAAGAAACCTTACACCAAAGTAAAAAACAGCTTCGACAATCCAAATGCAACAAAATGAGATCAAACAGAGCGAGAAGATGATGAAAGATGTACCAATTATGAGGTTCGCTCTCTGAACCAGAACCAGAAGAGTCGGAGTCCACAGAGATAGAGTTTAACATGTTCGAAGTGGGTGGATTTGTGATTATCTTATCCAAGATGGAGAGATTGACAGAGACAGATTCTTGGTTGGTCATTCGGCTATACTCTGTTATCTCTGCAAAACGACTCACCATTAACTAACAACAACAATAAAGATTCACTTTTGGAATGAAATTGATTTGTAGTCTTGTAGACATACATTGAAAGATCACTCTACATAAGTAAGGATGTAACTGAACTATGATTATCCTATATCCGTTAATGATAAAATGATTTTAGTGCGATATGAGTACGACTAGAAAGCAAATTACTAATATATATGTATATATATGTATTTTGTATTTATATTTTTTTCAATACTATTTTAATTTATTATATATGCTGGATAATAAAACATAAAATTACTTACAATTAATATTGATATAATAGTTATATACGTCAACCAACAACGGTTTTAAAAAAATAAATAACTAGATTTTAATCCGCGCTACACTACAAGACGATTTACTACTAAAAATAATGATTTTATAATTTAATAATTACGTATTATATATAAAAATTTGCAAATAGTATCATTTTATAAGAAATTTTTATTTTTATAGTTTACAATTATTATAAAGTAGCTATATACCACAAGATAAATTTTGTTATATACAATCCTCTATATATTAGAAGAGGATTTTTGGTATTTACGTGGCAAACCCATAATTATTTTCATCTATTATATTTTTTAGTTTTTTAATTCTACTATATTTTTTGCCAAACACTATTCCTACTACTATCCTTATAACCAAACACAGTCTATTATTGAATAAATTTATCAAAATTATTATTTTCACTATTTTCAATATTTTTATGTATTAAATGCTTTGAATTTTTCAAATCAAAATTTATGCTTTCCTAAATTACTATAATTCAATTTCATTAACTAAAATAATAAATTATTTATTTGATAATAAGTATATTTTCTTAAAAAAGAATGTTACTACTAGGTACAGGACCCGCGCCTCACGCGGGATTGTATCTCTAAATTATATCGTATAATTTGTCTTCGTAATTTAATTGTGACATATAGTCAAATTCTTTTACAATATTAGAATTTAATTATAATAGTTTATTATTTTCTTATATATCGATATTATCTTTTGTTTTTACATCGGTAAAACAATATTTCATTACTTCGGAAATTACATTTTATTATTCCATATTATAGTTTTCATGAAAATGCCATAATTTTGTTATACTTACATATTTTTAAATATCCATGCAATTTACTTCATAAAACAAAATAAAATATTTTTAAAAATAAATCTGCACTGCATCTATTAATTGTATCTATAATACCTAAAATGAGTGTGTATAACTAAAATTTAGAAAATAAATTGTTTCATAAACTTTTTTTTTTTAAATAATAGTTTGCGAGTCTTATCAACAAAATAACAATAAAAATTATAATTATAACGGAGTACGTTATACACAAAGTAATCGAAAACAGAAAAATGAATTAATTGTTTCAACTAATGTTATTATTTTATGACTATGTTCAATTTGGAGTAATTTATGCCACAAATATTCTCTATACTTATTTGAAATTTTTGTTTTGAGAAGAAAATAGAGATAGAGTATGTTCACATTGTAGACGTAGAAGTCATGATCTTAGTCGATGATATATCCTTAAAACTAAAGTAAGGCCCATTGGATTTGCGGTTTCAAGAAAACCTTTGGATTTTTGTTTTTGTGTTTGGGAGAATGCATTGTTAGTACTACTAGTTACTTTATTAATCAGATACTTGACAATTCCCAAGCCTTGATCACTTGAAATTTTAAAGTGTCTTGTGATGTTGTGTTATGTGAAACCATGAACGAGTTCCCTTTCACATAGAAAAGTCATCATTGGAAAGAAACATAAGAGCTATCACAAAGAAAGACTCGCCATGAACAATTATTTATCAAAAAAAAAAAGAAAGACTCGCCATGCAATAAAAATTATGGTTGCGACTTTTAAGATTTGACTGAGTAACACAGAAAAGTCTTTCCGAGGGCGGAAGATATTATGAACAGAGAGGAGATGAGATCAAAGGTTGATCACAGAAGTAGAAGAGAGACAAAAAACAGATAGGAGAAGAGATAGAGTGAGTCGGGTTTGTCCGCTGGGTGCTTGTGCAATTGTTGATGGGGCTCTTGGGGCTAACGTAGGGGCTTTTGTTGTAACTGGAGGTAGTGGTGGCTCAATGACATCAGCATCTGTGATAATAAGGTTTGGAGCTTGGGCTGGAGGTAAGGACAGAGGACTCGCAACGGCGGCTAAGAGGCCACCAGGTGGGATAGGGCTCATGTAAGGTGGTACTTTTTTTCTGCCCAAACATAGATTCCCTGCAAATGAGAAACAAAGTTAGGCGTTGATGTTAATAATTTTGTGTTGTGAGACATTCGGTGAAAATTTTAGGCCACTAACTTTTGTATCTTGCAGCTGTGAAAGGGAACTCGGTGATGGTCCCATTGATACCCGCTCCAGTGATATATGTGTTTAACTCAACAGTTGCATCAGAGAAGAAGTCAAATGCTTGAGAGACAAACTCATTCTGAAACAGTTCCACATAAACCGGGAGCTGAGACTTCTTCAGCGCCTCCACAACATTGGTTTGCTTAATGATGAACCCTTCATTGATAGGAAAGACTGATGTTTTTCCTATGACAAAAGCGTCGGCAAATTTCTTTATTTCTTCGATACCATAGTCAAGAATACCACCAATGGCTTCATCAATTTTGTAGACAGTCTCGTATTGGCTCTGCTTCTTGAAGTCAACTAGAACCGAACTGTTGGTTGACTGAATCATGACCTTTGTGGTTATATTATCGCTGTAGCCAGTATCTGTGAGTGTATCAAGAACTGCTTTAACCATGTCGAGCCCTTGCTTCTCTCTCAGGTATGCTGCATTCTAAGGTATGCCATAAGGAGATATCACGGTCCGATTGATTAAATCTCAAGAGTAAGAGGTACACGAGATCTCACCTCTATATTAATCAAAACACCGGATAGAGAAGTGGAGTTTTTTGCCAAGTTTAGGAATTCAGAAAGGGAAATAAGCTTCCCTGAGTTTCTCTCTTTCGGATTCCTAAACATACTGTAAGCCCTGAAGGGGTTTGAAATAGCGGCTGCACAAAAGGATGGATGAATTGTCACTTAGGTTAATCAATCTCTAAAGTGGCCAGTAATTTTTACCACAACATATCAAGCTTACAAGAATGTAAAATTGTTAAGAAAACAGAAATGCATCTATATGTTATTAGGGATACAATATCCCGCATTGGAAGTTGAGTAGGATTTTAAGTGCTATATAAAAAATATTGGCCACTCCACTCATTGCCAATTGGTTTTGAGTTGGAAGCCCATAATTTAATATATCTGCAACATTTTGAAGTTAAGTAGGAGTAGAAACAGAAGCTCTCTGAGTAATTACTACAACTAGAGTAGAATTTTTCTAAAGCAATTGGAAATTTTGAGAGAAAACTTACGAGTCAAGTTGTGGATCTCAGGCCATGTCAGAGTAAAAGTGTAGATTCCAGCAAATGAGCTAATCTCAGGAATAGTTGTTGAACGATTTCTGAAAGGAGTTTGTGCGACCATTGTGCTAACCCCGAGGTCGATCGAACTTGCACAAAAGGGTGTCCCGTCACTGGACATTTGGACAGAGCAATCGATAACATCAGCACCATCTTTGATTGCCTTCTCATATGCCAAGTTTGTACATCCAGGATAGTCCCCACTTGCACCATGTTTTGATATAACAAGAAAATCCACTGAGGCATGAACCATTTGGTAGATTATAAAGTCAATTATTAGTTTCTTTTGTTCTATTAGTAAGAACAGAACAAAAAAAATAAAAAGTAATTACTCTCCTTACCTTGTTTTGTAGAGTTTCTGCCAATGTGGGAGAAGCAATCTAAGGAAAATATGAAAAGGAAATGTTTGATTTTGAGTATTTCCTGTAATGTTTAAGGAACAAATTGTGTCTGTAGAAACAGTTTTGTTTACCAACGGCCGCAGATGTAGTAATGGGAAAATCAGAGAGCACACCATCGACAGAAAAATCGCCATTGTCCACAAAAGATAGATACTCAGACACTGGATCGAAACTGTAGTTATATGCAATATCAAAATCATTTGCAAAACCTGACGCATATACTTGTAATCCTGCTTTGTGAGCATCTTGGACTAAGGATGTATGAGGAAGCAAGTACTGCTGGTCATCGAGTGGCAATATGTAAGACTTTGGAACAAGAATCCCTGAAGCAAACGTCTTGACAAAAGTTAGGTTGCTCAAGATAGAACCGTAGGTTCTGTTTGTTGTCGGCTCGAAGTCTTCTTTCTTAAGAAACTGGAACACGAAACTCGGTCCATTACGCCCGAAACGGCCAGCAATTTTCCTAAAGAAATTCACCTCAGGGGAAGAGATATAGTCAATAGCAACAGTTCTTGAAGCTGATAACAGAAAATTGCTCATGCTAAAATTTTGTTGCTCGTAAAATGCATCGTGCTGAACATTTAACCAAAAACCTTCTGGTTTCAACGTTGTTACATTTTGAATCGTCAAAATCGTATATCCATTTGCATTGAATTTTTCTGATCGCGAGAATATTCTCCGGCTCACTGAGGTTAAAGGAAATAAAACAAAATTCATTGCTATACGACACTTTAAAAACGTACTGACTGAAACATAAACACTTACAGGATACATTCTCGAGATCTCTCAAGGAGAAATCAATGGTGAACCAACCCTGAGTAGTGACTCCATTAACCGGGTAAGATTTTTGGCCATTTGTGTAAACATATTGAATATTTGAAGCATTGGCCAGATTTAAATCAGGGAAGCAAATCCCAACTCTATCTTGGGTTAGCTGAACATCACACCATAGAATAGCACCAGGTACACTTGAGTCGATTGCAAGAAAGTAAGCATTACGACTCGAATCTGGTAACAATCCAGAAAACCCACCACGAGCAATCACACGTGGAGCATCACCTAGTAAATAAAAAAAAAAACCAAAAAAAATAAAGTAATCCGAAGTTATTTTAATACCAGACACAAAAGTGCTACTTAAGTTCTCTTGTTTTCACCTATCTTCTTGGAAACCATGCGCAAAAGAAAGAGATAAAGTGAGAGCAACTCTCACCACTGAGAGTCTGCCATGGACTTGTAGATCTTTGAGCATCGATTTGAGCAGCAAATACTTGAATCAGAACTATAATACCACAAAATAAAAGGTTTGAAGATCGTAACATTGTCGGATTAACTTGTAAGATTGGAGAACAAACTCTAAAACTGATTAATTCTTGAAGGAATATCAATTCTTGTGGGCAAAATTTAATTTAACTTGTTACAGTAAACTCTATAACTTGTTGACTTCTCAAGTCTTCCATATGAAGACAAACAGATTTAGGAGAAAGTCGTGTGGTATACGTTTTCCGAGAAAATTATCAGGAAAAGACGTTTTAGGTGATATCAACAAAAGTTTGAATGAAAATTTGATATAATGAGCTTCACTTATTATAAAATAAACTAATAGTGACATCCCAAATCTCAGCGTCGGCCACAATCCCAACTTCACTTGGTCCTCACCCCTGTTTCCACCTCATCTTTATGATTCTCTCTATCGCTCTATCTTACACAAACCAAACACAGAAGACACACTGTTCATAGATCTCAACCAAATCATGTACTACCTCCCCACTTCTTGTCTGGTCCTTTTCTTCATCTTCTCCTCATTATACCATTTTCCTTGTGTTTCAAGTAAACATGGGCCTGTGTGGTGTGAGACTTTGTTTCAGTGTGGGAACATCACCGCGGGTTTCCCCTTCTGGGGCGGGAATCGTCCTGATTCTTGCGGTCATGGGTGGCTTGAGCTTCGCTGCAACAGCAACAACATCACCTCTTTAAACATCTCAAACCATGAATACTATGTTTTCCATATAAATCAAACATCTAATACTATTAGACTTGTCAGAGCCGACCTTTTAGGTTCTTTTTGCTCCTCTATATTCAATTCCACTACCTTGCCTCCCGAAATTTACGAGCTTTCACCACTCTACAAGAGCCTCACCATTTTCTATAACTGCAACCCTCGTCTTCATTACGTTTCGAGTTACACATGTCCTGGGAGAGGTGTTGTCTCAGCATATCAAAACCCTATTTATCAAAGATTCTGCCAAGAAAATTTCACCGTGAACGTTCCTACGAGATTCTTTCCACAAGAGAAAGAGTTGAATATGACTCAATTGGAAAGTGTTCTAAGAAAAGGATTTGAGGTGAAGGTGAATACTGATGATACACCGTGTGAAGAATGTTCACCCTCTTGTAAGTTTCAAATATTCACTAAGTATTGTTACATTTTCTTCTTCTTACATGTTTCTGTCCTCCTTCAACAACACCTGTCAGTTCCCTTAGTGAATGGTCGTGATTTGATTTGCTCAAAAAATACCAAACATAGCTTCTTTTACTTCAATTATTACCAAACCAAAACTTATATCAAAACAATTTTCCTATTGACTGATCTATAAAAACAGAGGAGAACACAATGATCAATCAATCTACCTCTCTGTTATTAGTTACAAAATCTTTGTTCTATACTCAATTAATGACTCTATGTGTATGAGTGTATCGATGCTTTTTGTGATCCCATCTTGTGTTTTATCAGCTTATGACCATTACGGACGCTGCAGTCAACCATTTCGCTGCGGCGATCAGGACAATCTCTTGTACCCTTTCTGGATACCTGGTAGAGAAGACTGCGGCCACCCCGACTTCGAGCTCGATTGTAGCAGAGGATTGGCAGAGCTTACCCTTTTCTCGGCGAAGTTTAGAATCTTAGAGACTAACTACGTCTCTGGTATCATAAAACTCGCCAGATGGGATTTTATCAACAATATGTGTCTCCAAAATGCGACATTCCATATAACCGTCCTTCCATTCTCTCCTGACACCGAGATGCTAACATTTTATTACGGCTGCAAAAACTCATCATCTCTTGCTAATTATTCAAGTAAAGTTTACCTTAGAGAGCTTACTTGTGAGGGTGACAAAACAGCTATAACAAACTACTATGTCACGAGAAACATCTCGTCTCCTTTACCTGACGATAGTAGTGGCTTTGTATTTAACCACTTGAGGGACAATTGCAAATCATACTCCAGTATACCTGCGTCTACATCGGCATTGAACACACTGCGTCCAGATAATCTAAAGAAGACTCTTGAACAGGGTTTTGAGCTTGAACTTAGTCAAGACTGCTCAATGTGCATAGAATCTAAGGGTGCTTGTGGATTTAGTCAGACTTTAAGAAATTTTTTATGCTATTGTAATGATGGGACCGAGGGCGATAAGTGTGGCTCTGGAAACAAGAGTCATGGTAAACATGGAAGTAAGTCTCTTTTTCTTTTCTGAGTTTGTTTTTTACTTTTCTTCCGCTTCTATATCAAGTTTGGTTCCATTCTGACAAATTTTACTTGTTCAATGGTTGTATAGCAACTTCAGTCAAAGCAATTCGCGTAGGTGAGTTTTGCTGGCCAGAGGAATTTCGAACTGTCTTCGTCCAATATTAATAAAAAAAGTTACTAACTCAACATTTTTTTTGTTTTCTAGTTTCGGGTTCAGTAGCAGGAGTTGTTTTGTTACTGGTCTTATTGTCATTGTTTCTCCGTTTACTCCGGAAGAGAGAATCACAACTGAGAAAACAGAACGTGAAGGCCCTTATTCCACTCAAACACTTTAGTTATGCACAAGTGAAAAGAATCACAAAGTCATTTGCAGAAGTGGTCGGGAGAGGCGGATTTGGAATTGTTTATCGAGGAACACTTGGTGATGGTCGTATGGTTGCGGTGAAAGTCTTGAAAGACTCAAAGAGTAATGGTGAAGACTTCATAAATGAAGTTGCGAGTATAAGCAGCACTTCTCATCTCAACATTATTTCCTTGCTTGGATTCTGTTCTGAAGGTTCGAAAAGAGCTATTATATATGAGTTTCTGGGAAATGGGTCACTTGATAAGTTCATCTCAAGCAAGACCTCGATGAATATAGATTGGACGACACTATATAGAATTGCGCTAGGAGTTGCTCGTGGCCTAGAGTACTTGCACCATGGCTGCAAAACAAGGATTGTACATTTCGACATTAAGCCACAAAATGTACTCTTAGATGATAATTTTTGCCCCAAAGTTTCGGACTTCGGGCTTGCTAAGATTTGTGAGAAGGAGAGCATCTTGTCATTGCTGGACACAAGAGGTACAATAGGGTACATTGCACCAGAGATGATCTCTAGAGTTTATGGGAATGTGTCACACAAGTCAGATGTGTATAGCTATGGAATGTTGGTTCTTGATATGGTTGGTGCAAGGAACAAAGAAAAATTTAATCAAGCTTCTTCATCTAACACAAGTACGATGTACTTTCCTGAATGGGTATATAGGGATCTTGAATTAGGCAAGTCCAAAAGGAATATTGAGAATGGAATCAACAGCGAAGAGGATGAGCTAGCAAAGAAGATGACATTGGTGGGTTTGTGGTGTATTCAGCCTTCCCCAACAGATCGCCCAGCGATGAACAGAGTTGTAGAGATGATGGAAGGAAACTTGGATGCTCTTGAAGTCCCTCCAAAGCCTGTTTTTATGCTTCCCACCGTGCCTCTACAAGAATCTTCAACATTTTCAGAAGATATCTCTGTTTACACACTATGATGTTCCAAGAAGCCTCCTTGGAACCTATCAAAGCACGTAAGTAGCTATATATATATATATTCAAAAATGTCATATATTATTTACATTCCTGATAAACTTGAGGACTTTAATTTCTGTTAACTTAGTTTTTGTTTTTGTTTTTTTTTTTTTCAAGTGCAACTTCTATTCGAAAGTTTGAAAGAAAATTAGAAGATTAAAGTTTCTTATGTATTCCTCGATGCAAACCATAATTGAAGTGCTCCATCATACTTGCGGCCTTGGAGATCGCTAATGGAGGAGATACGGTTGGGTTCTTGTTTGTCCAGGAGTTTTTTATTAGGACATAATGTCCCACATCGGAAGTTGGAAGGGATCCTAACTAAGTAATATATAAGGGATATGGACCACTCCACTCATTGCCAATTGGTTTTGAGTTGGAAGCCCATAGAACTTAACATGGTATCAGAGCCCGATCCACACATGTCCAACCCGATCCGACCCAAAGTTGGTCCAATCATCGACAAGGTCCAAAATTGATGTCGTCGATCAAAGCCCGAACATTTCGAGATTAATGGCCAAAGAGTCATCATCTCGAGGGGGCGTATTAGGACATAACTTCCCACATCGGAAGTTGGAAGGAATCCTAATTAATATATAAGGGATATGGACCACTCCACTCATTGCCAATTGGTTTTGAGTTGGAAGCCCATAGAACTTAACACAAACGAGGTGCGGATGTGGGAGTGTCTCCATGTCGACATAAACTAGTTTTTTTCTTACTATATGTTAAACTAGTTAATACAAATTTCTATCGCGATAAAACGTTCGAGGCGTCACACCAAAACATGGAATCAAGACTAGTCACCTACGAATAACTCAATCAGTCATCAGACTAAATCCTTTTTTTTTCTTGGTGTAAAAATATAACACTAAAAATAATATTATTGTAAATGATCTTTGGTGTTTGGTCGATAAGTTAAAGGGATAATAAAGTATGGTATAAGTTTACCAACAAGTCCCTCTCATTCCCCACTGATGTTTCTTTTCCATGTTTGATCTCATTTACTGAGAAAATTCTCAGAATAGACGTTTTAGGTGATATCAACAAAGGTTTTAGAAATAGTAACAAAAAAAAAAAAAAACTGACAGGGAAAGACTATTTATCATTGTTGATATAGCAAATGACCAATAGTATTCATATGTTCTTTTTCTTCACCACCTTTTTAGTCATATCCAAGGAAAAAAAATATGAGGAACATCCAATAACCAATCTTCCTCTATCTCAATTTTGTGTTTTTGGCTTTAAAAAAAAAAAGAGACGACTCTTTCTGAGTCAACTAATAAAGCCATTTGATTAATGCTCTTGAGTCTCTCTATTTTGTTCACAATGAGTCAACTAATAAACCCAATTGATTAAAAACAGTTCTTGACTCTCTGTCTCTCTGTATTTCTCCAATATGAGGTCAATACTTATGCATTCAAAGATAAAATCATAATCGAAAACTCTGCTGTTTATACTTTTCCATACATGTGATGTAACATAAAAAAATAAAAAATTCTCTGTAGACTGCGAGAAAAAAAGGAAGCTGGTGAAGTTGTTGACGAATTCTCGATTGGTTCAACAATGCTAGTGTTACGATCCTCAACGCTTTTACTCTGTGGTGTAGTTCTGATTCAGGTGTTTGCTGCTCAAATCGATGCTCAAGGATCTAAAAGTCCATGGCAGACGCTCAGTGGTGAGAGTGCTCTCACTTTCTCTCTTTTCCTTTTCTTTTTTGTCTGCTTGGCTTCCAAGAAAATAGTACTCGGAGTCTTGATTTCTTTATGATGTATAGTAGAAGTTGGGAATAATCGTAGACAATAACTTGTGATTACTTTATTCTTTACCAGGTAATGCTCCACGTGTGATTGCTCGTGGTGGGTTTTCTGGATTGTTACCAGATTCGAGTCGTAATGCTTACTTTCTTGCAATCGACTCAAGTGTACCTGGTGCTATTCTATGGTGTGATGTTCAGCTAACCCAAGATAGAGTTGGGATTTGCTTCCCTGATTTAAATCTGGCCAATGCTTCAAGTATTCAAAATGTTTACCCAAATCGCCAAAAATCTTACCTGGTTAATGGAGTCCCTACTCAGGGTTGGTTCACCATTGATTTCTCCTTCAGAGATCCACTACAGGAATATCGAGTATTAATAGCATCCGAAAAACGCTATCTAAAGATATAATAGCGTTTTTACAAACGCCGTCTATGCGCCTGCTATAATAGGTCAGTGACTTTAGATAGCGTTTTTCTGTTATGCTATAATATGTTTATATAACATAGCGTTTTTATGTATGCTATTTATAATATATATAATAGCATTTGTTCTGTGTTATTAATAACTTAAGCATTTTAGAAACTAAATTTTTTATTTTCTTTAATATTATATATATATAATATTATAATTATATAAATTTTTATAATTCTGGGTTGACAAAAAGACGTTATTTAAACTTAAACTGGATTTAAACTGTCATAAAGATACAAACACTAGTTCAACATGATTCGATACAACACCTAATAAAAGAAAAATGTTTGACACAACTTATGCTCACATGAATTCAATTTGATTAGTAGGCCAAGCAACAGTGGTTCCTACTGCATCAGCTATGACTTGAACTTCAGAATTTGGTCTCCACACTCGTGCACCATCAACCTTAGAAACCTCTACGATTTAGAGCTTCGTTCTGATCAAAACCCAACACAAAAATTAGATGAATCACTTACGCACAAAGTTTCAGACTTTTTTTTTGTTGAGATAATTATGATAAGAACCTTGTTAAGAGCAGCCAAGCTTATAACTTTAACACCAATCTTATCAGCTTTCAGAATCGCTTCTTCAATATGATTATTAATGCCTTGTGTGGCAAATGGTAGGAAGTACTGCAAACAAAATAATCAAAAAATAAGAAAAAGACTATTATCACAATCACAACGTTCTGTTTTGAATAAAGAAATAAGAAGCATACTTGGAATCCGAATCTGGGAACGCCCCAAGTCTGGCAAAGATTGTTTCTGAGGGTATAGAAGCTGAAAAGAAAAGTCTTAGACCAAGCCCACATGCCCAACATTACACAGAACGTGAATGAACGTGAATGGCCACATATGCAGCAAGAAAAGCATCGAAGTATATGGCATTGAAGCAAACGATCTGAACACGAACGGTGCGTGCATCGCCGACATCACATCTACTCCGTGAGCTAAGAACACGAATTCCGGCACTCTCTTACGTTCCCCTGCACACGGAGATCATCAATTCGAGGTAAGGGTTAACAATAATCTCAATAATCTAAAGCTTACTATTACCTGACTAAATAACTAGCAGCGTGTTGTGTCACATGGATCGCATCCTCTTGAGTGTGGAACCAAACGTGGACCCTTTGATACACTGGAAACACCAAAATAGAAACAGACTAATAGATTTTCCAAACATAGATAAAAAAATTGATGTGCCTGCCAATAAATACAACCAAATCAAACAACAATGAAGATACCAATCAGTCTACCTTAAGCATAAATTTCACAGAAAAAAACACAAAACAAGTAAAATTAAATCCTAGAGAGCAAATCTTTAACTGTAAAACATGTGAGATCCGTAATTGGTAGATTTCTTGAAGAGCCAAGCTTTCCGTGGCAAGCATTACACAGTCATAACAAGAAACTTCAATCCCAGCAACACAACGCCGTAAAAATCAAAGCAGAGGGATTTCGAAAACCCTAATTCGAACCCGGAATCTCAATTACACAAAACGCTATCAATCAAATAAGAATCAATCAAGGATTAGTTCTTTAATTTTCATAGAAGATCGATCAGATCTGAAGACTTACCAGTGAATCCAGCCGTGAGCTTGGTGATGAGGGCGCCGGTGACGGCGAAACCAGTGAGAAACGGCCAACAACGTTTCCATTCCCTCTTGATTCTTGAAGAACACTGGCCATGGATCGAACAACCTCATCTCTCTTTTTCTCTTTGGTCTTCTCGGAGGATTTCTCTCTCTTAACTTCGCTCGGGACTTCTTCGATTTGACTTCGATTCGCAAACAGGAGAGAAAGAGGAGCTTCGATTCGAAGAGGAGAGTTTGCGAATCGAAGAAGAGAAAGAAACCCTAAAAATTTGTTTACGATTTCAATCGAAGAAGAGTAAGAAACCCTAAAATTAACTAAGTCGAAGAAGAGAAAGTCGATAAAAGGCGAACACTAAAAGGCGAAAGTCTGAGAGAGAAAGGGGGATCGAGCTTCAATTCGCAAGAAATTTATCTGAGAGAGAAAGGGGGAAAAGTCTGAAAGAGAGTGAAACCTAAAATTTTTCTAAGTGTAGTTCGATAGGCAAAAGGGGGAAAAGGCACAAAAAATTTAATAGTGTAACCCGGGAAAAGCCAAAAAAATTTTTTAAGTGTAACCCGGGAAAAAAAATTTTAGCGCTAGAGGCCTAATATAGCGTTTTCATTCTTAAAAAAATTCGGTTACCCTATTATAGCGTTTCAACACGGGAAAAACGCTATCTAAAGTTCAGAGGCATACTAAAGATAGCAGAATGACCACAAACGCTATAGTATAGTGCTATAAAAACCCAGATTTCCTGTAGTGATCTCAAGAATGTTAATTGTAAGTGTTGATGACTCATTTACTGCTTTTTGTAAAAAATATTTGGTTTTGTGTTTTGTTAACTTGTTTTCACCTGTTGCAGTAATCCGGGGAATATACTCGCGGTCAGATAAATTCAATGGTATTATTGGTAATGTTAACCAGATTATGATGGTTCAAAACGTAGTCACGCTGGTGAAACCAGCATTCTTCTGGTTAAATGTTCAGCACGATGGGTTCTACGAGCAACAAAATTTTAGCATGAGCAGTTTTCTGTTATCAACTTCAAGAGCTGTTGCTATTGATTATATCTCTTCCCCTGAGGTGAATTTCTTTAGGAAAATTGCTGGCCCTTTCGGGCGTTATGGACCGACTTTCGTGTTCCAGTTTCTTGGCAAAGAAGATTTCGAGCCAACAACATACCAAACCTACGGTTCTATCTTGAGTAATCTAACTTTTGTAAAGACGTTTGCTTCAGGGATTCTTGTTCCAAAGTCTTATATATTGCCACTCGATGACGAGCAGTACTTGCTTCCTCATACATCCTTAGTTCAAGATGCTCACAAAGCAGGATTACAAGTATATGCCTCAGGTTTTGCAAATGATGTTGATATTGCATATAACTACAGTTTCGATCCAGTGTCTGAGTATCTATCTTTTGTGGACAATGACGATTTCTCTGTCGATGGTGTGCTCTCTGATTTTCCCATTACTGCATCTGCGGCCGTTGGTAAACAAAATTGGTTCTACAGACACAATTTGTTCCTTAAACATTACAGGAAATACTCAAAATCAAACATTTCCTTTTCATATTTTCCTCAGATTGCTTCTCCCACATTGGCAGAAACTCTACAAAAGAAGGTAAGGAGAGTAATTACTTTTTATTTTTTTTGTTTTGTTCTTAGTAATAGAACAAAAGAAACTAATAATTGACTTTATAATCTACCAAATGGTTCATGCCTCAGTGGATTTTCTTGTTATATCAAAACATGGTGCGAGTGGGGACTATCCTGGATGTACAAACTTGGCTTATGAGAAGGCAATCAAAGATGGTGCTGATGTTATCGATTGCTCCGTCCAAATGTCCAGTGACGGGACACCCTTTTGTGCAAGTTCGATTGACCTCGGGAATAGCACAATGGCCGCACAAATTCCTTTCTTCAGAAACCGTTCAACAATTGTTCCTGAGATTAGCTCAGTTGGTGGAATATATACTTTTACTCTCACATGGCCTGAGATCCAGAACTTGACTCGTAAGTTTTCCCTCAAATTTTCCTATTGCTTTAGCCAAATGCTAGACTGTTTTGCACACCCTTATTCCTACTATTTATAGTAACTAATCAGAGAGCTCTGTTTCTAGTCCTACTTAACTTTAAAAAGTTACAAATAGATTGCAAGTATCTGTTTTCTTAACAATTTTACATTCTTGTAGCTTGATATGTTGTGGTAAAAATTACTGGCCACTTTAGAGATTAATTAACTTACGAGCTACAGTGACAATTAATCCATCTTTTTGTGCAGCTGCTATTTTAAACCCCTACAGGGTTTACAGTATGTTTAGGAATCCGAAAGAGCGAAACTCAGGGAAGCTTATTTCCCTTTCTGAATTCCTAAACTTGGCAAAAAACTCCACTTCTCTATCCGGTGTTTTGATTAATATAGAGGTGAGTTCTCGTGTACCTCTTACTCTTGAGATTTTATCTATCGGACCGTGATATCTCCTTATGGCCACGCTTCTATGCTTTTTTTCTATCCCTTAGAATGCAGCATACCTGAGAGAGAAGCAAGGGCTCAACATGATTAAAGCAGTTCTTGATACACTCACAGATACTTGCTACAACAATAATATAACCACAAAGGTCATGATTCAGTCAACCAACAGTTCGGTTCTAGTTGACTTCAAGAAGCAGAGCCAATACAAGACTGTCTACAAAATTGATGAAGCCATTGGTGGTATTCTTGACTATGGTATCGAAGAAATAAAGAAATTTGCAGACGCTATTGTCATAAGAAAAACATCAGTCTTTCAAGACAATGATGATTTCCTCACTGGGCAAACCAATGTTATGGAGAGATTGCAGAAGTCTCAGCTGCCAGTTTATGTGGAACTAATTTGTAATGAGTTTGTCTCTCAACCATATGACTTCTTATCTGATGCAACTGTTGAGATAAACTCATATATCACTGGAGCCGGTATCAATGGAACCATCACCAACTTCCCTTTCACAGCTGCAACTTGCCTCCTGCCACACTCGTTTGGGCCCGCGGGCGAAGGAATCTGATACTTCTGACGTAGTAGGCTGCACAGAGGAGTGTGCCATCTCGGCTTCACATACATCAACTGCAGAGGAACAATAAGTTGAGAATGAAGAAGACGTATCAGATGGTGATCTAGAAGTATCAGATGATACCTAAAAACTGTCTCGGTTAGGTCCTGAGACATAAGTTAGGAACCTGAGTTCCATGGAAGACATTTCCCAATATTCCTGGTCCAAGCTCCATAGAAAGTAGCTGAAAATTCAGGCAGGATTATATGATTAGCTTCATGTCAAACCAACCCTAGAGAATAAAGCCACTATAGAGAACCTTGTGTGTACGAAGAACAGGATCATCAACCATCAATCCAGCTGTTTCCTCGTATACTGATAAAAAGAAGTTTCCACAAATCAGTTAGTAAGATCTTAGTCTACCAAAGGCCACAAAAAGGTTCAATCCAGATGATACAAGTATGTTTCAATCAATTGTCAAATAAGATGAGCAGTAAAAGTCTAATTAAAACGAAAACAAACCTTGGACTGTGGCAGAATCTCCTTCAACACGGATGATTTCTCCAATCAAGTTTTCATGCCCGACACGCACTAACTCGTACATGCCAGCACCGGCCATCGGCAACAACAAAAGGCCCTGAAACCTGCATCGCAATACCAAGGAAATCAGAGTTCCCAACACAAATCTAGTTCGACGAACGGGATTAATACCTTGCGAACATATACATAATCGCTATGCTTTTCCTCCTCCGTCGGCATTTTCAACTGTACAGAGTTGTGAGAAGAAACCAAATTAGTAATCAAGCTGAGTGAGACGAAATTAAAATTGATACACGGTTGGTGAAGAAGATTAACTCACCGGAAAGTTCAAGCTCTTACGAAGACGACGTAACTAGGGTTCCGGCGAGTGAGGAAAAGCAAAGTTGAGAGAGGAAGAGGGAAAGCGCGATAAACCTCAGATGATGCTCAAACTTGGGAGAATCTGGTTTCGAAAGTCGTTTTCCTCATAATCCACGGGTTGATTCCTGCAAAAAAAAAGAGAGATCGATCTACCAAATTACGAAAGAAGAAGAAAAAGACTCTGGTCACTTCATGGTTCGAGTACGAAATGAGAATAACAAGTGCCGAAACAGAGTGTATGGAGACGCTACCTCCCTCCATTCGGTGAAAAAAAACCCTCGGCTGTGTTCCCAATCGCAGGTGCGTCTACTTGAAGAGAAGAGAGGAGAGGTTTTAAGGGTTTGTTTGGAAGAGATGGTCTAAGGGGGTTTGTGTACGGGAAGGTGGGTGACTCAATGGCATGCTTCTTCAAAATTCCACGTAATTAACACTATTTTCAAAATTCAAAATCTCCCTTCTTTTACTTTAATAATAATATCTGTAAATTTAGGCTACGGTTATTTTTTTGGATTTCTATGTGACTTATTACTTCTTAAAATTTTATACTACTTTATTTAGATAAGAAAAATTTTATATTTGGATTTAAAAAGTTTTGCTGTCAAATTAGCAAATTCCTATATATTATGTATGATCTATGTTGGAATTTACATAATATCAAAAAATTGTTACATATTATTTTATGATATTCACGGAAAAAAAAAACAAAGACGTAACATTTCAATAGATTTTGATGTCCTCTTATGATTTTCTATTATAAATGAGTGTAATGATATTTATCAAGATAAGATCAAATTGTTGTAAATCAAGAGAAAGAGGAAATCGGTTGTGTTATCTTATTCCATGAATAATGATACATATATATATAGAAATACAAATCTAGGGTTTTAGAACCTTCTAGACATGGGCCTATGGGCCTATAATGGGCATCCACATAACTATTCATAACACTCCCCCTTGGATGTCCATTATACAAAAATATTTCCTAAAGCGCATAAGATGCTGCCTCATTAAAACCTTACCAGGAAAACCCAGTGGGAAAAACCATGGTTAAGGGAAAAAGAGTGCAGTGCGCATCTACTCCCCCTGATGAGAACATAACTTGAAATATGTGAGACGATACAATCCCATGTGATGAACTGATTTCTTAGTCTTGGGCTTGGGCCGGTCCACTTCTCTTGGCAGATTTGACACTCTTCATTGAAACTTGAATATCTGATGATCGTAGCACGGAATGACTTCAAAACACTTGGAAATCCAAGCTAGCATCCATATCTGACTTTAGGAACCGGTCTAGCTCTGGTAAGATGGGATTATCGAGCGATATTTGGGATACCAGTCGAAATTAGGTATTCTGAGACAGCTTGTACATGTCCCACGAAAACAGAAATATCTCGAGTTATATCTTTTGGAATGACTTGATTCAAATTGGAGATGAAAGTAGACTCAAATATCTTTCTCTGGACACCAAGATCATACTTTAATTCCATCGGGAAGGTCTCTTTTGGTTGACAAACTTTCGACCTTCGATTCCGTCTCGCGAATGGAATGTGTTTCATGCCTTGATTCTTCTTCAAGTATGATTGATCTTGATCATTCTCTTCCACTTCTCTCAATATCGAAAATACTTTGGAAGATTGATGACATTTCTCTTTAGGTGTCTATCATTCGCGTGTTCCTTGTTGCCTCGTTAAAACCTTTACATGGAAAAACCCCCTGGACAAAAACCATGATAAGGAAAAAGAGTACAACCACGCCATCATCAGATTCTCCCCCTGGAAGCATCATCTTTAGGAGATACATTCTGATCATACATATCATCCTTTTGGGAATTGCTATAAACATAGCCTTAGTGAATAAACTCGTTTGATTGTCAGATAATCTCTTAGCCCATTGGACTTTTAGTTCGTAGTATCCCTTTCACACAAAAGGTCATATCTTGGTCTATTAGGACTCCATGTCCAAATTTCCTTTTATAGACAATCTTCTACCCCTTCACATATATTGTACATACTTGTACATACGAGTTATTCCCATTCTTCTTATAGAATTTACTAGTATGACTATCAATAGATCTTTATCACTATAAAGAAATAAAAGAATACTTATCTTTTAATTGGAGGGATTACTGTAGAAAATCCAAAACAGAGACGAAGTTGACAATGATACTTATTTGATCGTCCTCTGTATTAATCCTTCGCTTTAAAGAATTAAGAAACGTTTAATCAATCATAATACAATAAATCATGTTTTTACGTGAAACAGTAAAGTAATATTAACTTCAATCTCTTGATAATAATGCATTCAGTCTTTCAAACGAGCTCAACAAAAAAAAATCAAATATAGAGCATACGTGACGATCAATAATAGAACATGATTTGTAGTTAATTATTATAATATTATTATCATGATAGAGTCATGATTATGTGCATACGAAGAATTGAATTATAATGATGAAATCTTATATACAAGATAATGAAGCAATTTGATAGGTATCACTTATCTCGATAACAGTGGTGAAGACTGAAGAGAATCGAGAACGGCATCGTAAAGTACGGAGACGGTGTGAGAGGGGGGCTCGTCTTCGTTTACTTTGTCAGTTAGGGTTTTCGGCAAAATCCTATTTTAACTCAAACGAACGATTAGTTAAACCAACACAAATCAATGATTTTACCAAACCAAACCATGAAACAATAAGAAATAATAAACAATACGTGATGAAACATGAGATAAACAAAAATAAAATATAGATCTCAATAATAAAAAAATAGTGCACTAAAGCATGTGTCGATCAATTTCCATGATGTGTTTTATAATTTCTTTTCATCATGAATATACTAATAAGGTCTAAGTAATATAATGAGTAATAACACTTAGCTCGATTGAAAACGAGACGGAGAGATATCAAAATAGCTATTTTACCGACTACTATTATATTTTTTTGAAATAATGTCGAAATTTTTTTTTCAAATGTTTCCCTGAGTCGCCAAAAAGTTTCAAAATCTTGAATAAAGAATGTAATAATAAACTTACCAATCATCGTTCTCCAAACAATCAATTTTTGTTTTTTGATTATTTCACGAGTACTGCAAAAGACTTAAAGATTCACACAGCTTCTTTTGACGAAGGAGGAAGACTCCAATAATCGCATGTCTAAAATATCGTTCGTTTCTTTTTCCGACAGAGTAATTGAAACTTGCAACGCAAGTCATGAGATTTTTTCCAGTTTGATTCTCTATCCAAACACTTCATTTTCGTTTGGTTAGTCCAAATTGTTAGGAAAAAAAAATTATGAACGGATTATTCGATTTGTAATTATATGAGAAATTAGTTATTTTTAGTACGGATTACTCTTTATTAAAAAAAAAAAAAACAAATTAGCCATGACAAAAAATTGTGAATTTCTTGGCTTTGTAAGTGGTTGGTTGATATTAAAATTAAAAATCATTAATCACATTTGTGAAAACATATTACAGTTTTTTTTTCCCTTATACTAAAAGGATTTTGAAAAACAAGAGGGATGATGTGATATTACTGAAAATGGAGGTAGTGTGCAGAAAAAGTTATCATATCTATTTAGGGAACTTTGTTTTACTACCGTTGGATTATCATAGTTTCTTTGACTGACCAAGTGCTGCTGTCCGTTGGATTAGTGTAACATTTAAAATGTGGAATGGGCCTATGCAAAAAGAAGCCCAATAACATTTGAGTAATCAATAATAATCGATTCATAGTGCTGATGAGATAACTAACCGAACCAAACCGGAAATTATAGTTCACACTCGGTTATTTCGGTAATGTCCCCAAATTAATTTCGGTTATCGGTTCGGTTTAGTTTGGTTCAACGGAACCGATTGGATATTTGATTTTTCTTTATAATTTTGTAAATCGATTTTGAACCGGATTATACTATATTTTAGGCATGT
>CM022179.2:7357965-7382596 GCA_011420285.2 Erysimum cheiranthoides | reverse complement strand
ACATGCCTAAAATATAGTATAATCCGGTTCAAAATCGATTTACAAAATTATAAAGAAAAATCAAATATCCAATCGGTTCCGTTGAACCAAACTAAACCGAACCGATAACCGAAATTAATTTGGGGACATTACCGAAATAACCGAGTGTGAACTATAATTTCCGGTTTGGGTTCGGTTAGTTATCTCATCAGCACTATGAATCGATTATTATTGATTACTCAAATGTTATTGGGCTTCTTTTTGCATAGGCCCATTCCACATTTTAAATGTTACACTAATCCAACGGACAGCAGCACTTGGTCAGTCAAAGAAACTATGATAATCCAACGGTAGTAAAACAAAGTTCCCTAAATAGATATGATAACTTTTTCTGCACACTACCTCCATTTTCAGTAATATCACATCATCCCTCTTGTTTTTCAAAATCCTTTTAGTATAAGGGAAAAAAAAACTGTAATATGTTTTCACAAATGTGATTAATGATTTTTAATTTTAATATCAACCAACCACTTACAAAGCCAAGAAATTCACAATTTTTTGTCATGGCTAATTTGTTTTTTTTTTTTTTAATAAAGAGTAATCCGTACTAAAAAATAACTAATTTCTCATATAATTACAAATATCGAATAATCCGTTCATAATTTTTTTTTCCTAACAATTTGGACTAACCAAACGAAAATGAAGTGTTTGGATAGAGAATCAAACTGGAAAAAATCTCATGACTTGCGTTGCAAGTTTCAATTATTACTCTGTCGGAAAAAGAAACGAACGATATTTTAGACATGCGATTATTGGAGTCTTCCTCCTTCGTCAAAAGAAGCTGTGTGAATCTTTAGTCTTTTGCAGTACTCGTGGAAATAATCAAAAACAAAATTGATTTTTTGGAGAACGATGAATTGTAAGTTTTATTATTACATTCTTTATTCAAGATTTTGAAACTTTTTGGCGACTCAGGGAAACATTTGAAAAAAAATTTCGACATATTTTCAAAAAAATATAATAGTAGTCGGTAAAATAGCTATTTTGATATCTCCGTCTCGTTTTTCAATCGAGCTAAGTGTTATTACTCATTATATTACTTAGACCTTATTAGTATATTCATGATGAAAAGAAATTATAAAACACATCATGGAAATTGATCGACACATGCTTTAGTGCACTATTTTTTTATTATTGAGATCTATATTTTATTTTTTGTTTATCTCATGTTTCATCACGTATTGTTTATTATTTCTTTATTGTTTCATGGTTTGGTTTGGTAAAATCATTGATTTGTGTTGGTTTAACTAATCGTTCGTTTGAGTTAAAATAGGATTTTGCCGAAAACCCTAACTGACAAAGTAAACGAAGACGAGCCCCCTCTCACACCGTCTCCGTACGTTTACGATGCCGTTCTCGATTCTCTTCAGTCTTCACCACTGTTATCGAGATAAGTGATACCTATCAAATTGCTTCATTATCTTGTATATAAGATTTCATCATTATAATTCAATTCTTCGTATGCACATAATCATGACTCTATCATGATAATAATATTATAATAATTAACTACAAATCATGTTCTATTATTGATCGTCACGTATGCTCTATATTTGATTTTTTTTTGTTGAGCTCGTTTGAAAGACTGAATGCATTATTATCAAGAGATTGAAGTTAATATTACTTTACTGTTTCACGTAAAAACATGATTTATTGTATTATGATTGATTAAACGTTTCTTAATTCTTTAAAGCGAAGGATTAATACAGAGGACGATCAAATAAGTATCATTGTCAACTTCGTCTCTGTTTTGGATTTTCTACAGTAATCCCTCCAATTAAAAGATAAGTATTCTTTTATTTCTTTATAGTGATAAAGATCTATTGATAGTCATACTAGTAAATTCTATAAGAAGAATGGGAATAACTCGTATGTACAAGTATGTACAATATATGTGAAGGGGTAGAAGATTGTCTATAAAAGGAAATTTGGACATGGAGTCCTAATAGACCAAGATATGACCTTTTGTGTGAAAGGGATACTACGAACTAAAAGTCCAATGGGCTAAGAGATTATCTGACAATCAAACGAGTTTATTCACTAAGGCTATGTTTATAGCAATTCCCAAAAGGATGATATGTATGATCAGAATGTATCTCCTAAAGATGATGCTTCCAGGGGGAGAATCTGATGATGGCGTGGTTGTACTCTTTTTCCTTATCATGGTTTTTGTCCAGGGGGTTTTTCCATGTAAAGGTTTTAACGAGGCAACAAGGAACACGCGAATGATAGACACCTAAAGAGAAATGTCATCAATCTTCCAAAGTATTTTCGATATTGAGAGAAGTGGAAGAGAATGATCAAGATCAATCATACTTGAAGAAGAATCAAGGCATGAAACACATTCCATTCGCGAGACGGAATCGAAGGTCGAAAGTTTGTCAACCAAAAGAGACCTTCCCGATGGAATTAAAGTATGATCTTGGTGTCCAGAGAAAGATATTTGAGTCTACTTTCATCTCCAATTTGAATCAAGTCATTCCAAAAGATATAACTCGAGATATTTCTGTTTTCGTGGGACATGTACAAGCTGTCTCAGAATACCTAATTTCGACTGGTATCCCAAATATCGCTCGATAATCCCATCTTACCAGAGCTAGACCGGTTCCTAAAGTCAGATATGGATGCTAGCTTGGATTTCCAAGTGTTTTGAAGTCATTCCGTGCTACGATCATCAAGATATTCAAGTTTCAATGAAGAGTGTCAAATCTGCCAAGAGAAGTGGACCGGCCCAAGCCCAAGACTAAGAAATCAGTTCATCACATGGGATTGTATCGTCTCACATATTTCAAGTTATGTTCTCATCAGGGGGAGTAGATGCGCACTGCACTCTTTTTCCCTTAACCATGGTTTTTCCCACTGGGTTTTCCTGGTAAGGTTTTTAATGAGGCAGCATCTTATGCGCTTTAGGAAATATTTTTGTATAATGGACATCCAAGGGGGAGTGTTATGAATAGTTATGTGGATGCCCATTATAGGCCCATAGGCCCATGTCTAGAAGGTTCTAAAACCCTAGATTTGTATTTCTATATATATATGTATCATTATTCATGGAATAAGATAACACAACCGATTTCCTCTTTCTCTTGATTTACAACAATTTGATCTTATCTTGATAAATATCATTACACTCATTTATAATAGAAAATCATAAGAGGACATCAAAATCTATTGAAATGTTACGTCTTTGTTTTTTTTTTCCGTGAATATCATAAAATAATATGTAACAATTTTTTGATATTATGTAAATTCCAACATAGATCATACATAATATATAGGAATTTGCTAATTTGACAGCAAAACTTTTTAAATCCAAATATAAAATTTTTCTTATCTAAATAAAGTAGTATAAAATTTTAAGAAGTAATAAGTCACATAGAAATCCAAAAAAATAACCGTAGCCTAAATTTACAGATATTATTATTAAAGTAAAAGAAGGGAGATTTTGAATTTTGAAAATAGTGTTAATTACGTGGAATTTTGAAGAAGCATGCCATTGAGTCACCCACCTTCCCGTACACAAACCCCCTTAGACCATCTCTTCCAAACAAACCCTTAAAACCTCTCCTCTCTTCTCTTCAAGTAGACGCACCTGCGATTGGGAACACAGCCGAGGGTTTTTTTTCACCGAATGGAGGGAGGTAGCGTCTCCATACACTCTGTTTCGGCACTTGTTATTCTCATTTCGTACTCGAACCATGAAGTGACCAGAGTCTTTTTCTTCTTCTTTCGTAATTTGGTAGATCGATCTCTCTTTTTTTTTGCAGGAATCAACCCGTGGATTATGAGGAAAACGACTTTCGAAACCAGATTCTCCCAAGTTTGAGCATCATCTGAGGTTTATCGCGCTTTCCCTCTTCCTCTCTCAACTTTGCTTTTCCTCACTCGCCGGAACCCTAGTTACGTCGTCTTCGTAAGAGCTTGAACTTTCCGGTGAGTTAATCTTCTTCACCAACCGTGTATCAATTTTAATTTCGTCTCACTCAGCTTGATTACTAATTTGGTTTCTTCTCACAACTCTGTACAGTTGAAAATGCCGACGGAGGAGGAAAAGCATAGCGATTATGTATATGTTCGCAAGGTATTAATCCCGTTCGTCGAACTAGATTTGTGTTGGGAACTCTGATTTCCTTGGTATTGCGATGCAGGTTTCAGGGCCTTTTGTTGTTGCCGATGGCCGGTGCTGGCATGTACGAGTTAGTGCGTGTCGGGCATGAAAACTTGATTGGAGAAATCATCCGTGTTGAAGGAGATTCTGCCACAGTCCAAGGTTTGTTTTCGTTTTAATTAGACTTTTACTGCTCATCTTATTTGACAATTGATTGAAACATACTTGTATCATCTGGATTGAACCTTTTTGTGGCCTTTGGTAGACTAAGATCTTACTAACTGATTTGTGGAAACTTCTTTTTATCAGTATACGAGGAAACAGCTGGATTGATGGTTGATGATCCTGTTCTTCGTACACACAAGGTTCTCTATAGTGGCTTTATTCTCTAGGGTTGGTTTGACATGAAGCTAATCATATAATCCTGCCTGAATTTTCAGCTACTTTCTATGGAGCTTGGACCAGGAATATTGGGAAATGTCTTCCATGGAACTCAGGTTCCTAACTTATGTCTCAGGACCTAACCGAGACAGTTTTTAGGTATCATCTGATACTTCTAGATCACCATCTGATACGTCTTCTTCATTCTCAACTTATTGTTCCTCTGCAGTTGATGTATGTGAAGCCGAGATGGCACACTCCTCTGTGCAGCCTACTACGTCAGAAGTATCAGATTCCTTCGCCCGCGGGCCCAAACGAGTGTGGCAGGAGGCAAGTTGCAGCTGTGAAAGGGAAGTTGGTGATGGTTCCATTGATACCGGCTCCAGTGATATATGAGTTTATCTCAACAGTTGCATCAGATAAGAAGTCATATGGTTGAGAGACAAACTCATTACAAATTAGTTCCACATAAACTGGCAGCTGAGACTTCTGCAATCTCTCCATAACATTGGTTTGCCCAGTGAGGAAATCATCATTGTCTTGAAAGACTGATGTTTTTCCTATGACAAAAGCGTCGGCAAATTTCTTTATTTCTTCGATACCATAGTCAAGAATACCACCAATGGCTTCATCAATTTTGTAGACAGTCTTGTATTGGCTCTGCTTCTTGAAGTCAACTAGAACCGAACTGTTGGTTGACTGAATCATGACCTTTGTGGTTATATTATTGTTGTAGCAAGTATCTGTGAGTGTATCAAGAACTGCTTTAATCATGTTGAGCCCTTGCTTCTCTCTCAGGTATGCTGCATTCTAAGGGATAGAAAAAAAGCATAGAAGCGTGGCCATAAGGAGATATCACGGTCCGATAGATAAAATCTCAAGAGTAAGAGGTACACGAGAACTCACCTCTATATTAATCAAAACACCGGATAGAGAAGTGGAGTTTTTTGCCAAGTTTAGGAATTCAGAAAGGGAAATAAGCTTCCCTGAGTTTCGCTCTTTCGGATTCCTAAACATACTGTAAACCCTGTAGGGGTTTAAAATAGCAGCTGCACAAAAAGATGGATTAATTGTCACTGTAGCTCGTAAGTTAATTAATCTCTAAAGTGGCCAGTAATTTTTACCACAACATATCAAGCTACAAGAATGTAAAATTGTTAAGAAAACAGATACTTGCAATCTATTTGTAACTTTTTAAAGTTAAGTAGGACTAGAAACAGAGCTCTCTGATTAGTTACTATAAATAGTAGGAATAAGGGTGTGCAAAACAGTCTAGCATTTGGCTAAAGCAATAGGAAAATTTGAGGGAAAACTTACGAGTCAAGTTCTGGATCTCAGGCCATGTGAGAGTAAAAGTATATATTCCACCAACTGAGCTAATCTCAGGAACAATTGTTGAACGGTTTCTGAAGAAAGGAATTTGTGCGGCCATTGTGCTATTCCCGAGGTCAATCGAACTTGCACAAAAGGGTGTCCCGTCACTGGACATTTGGACGGAGCAATCGATAACATCAGCACCATCTTTGATTGCCTTCTCATAAGCCAAGTTTGTACATCCAGGATAGTCCCCACTCGCACCATGTTTTGATATAACAAGAAAATCCACTGAGGCATGAACCATTTGGTAGATTATAAAGTCAATTATTAGTTTCTTTTGTTCTATTACTAAGAACAAAACAAAAAAAATAAAAAGTAATTACTCTCCTTACCTTCTTTTGTAGAGTTTCTGCCAATGTGGGAGAAGCAATCTGAGGAAAATATGAAAAGGAAATGTTTGATTTTGAGTATTTCCTGTAATGTTTAAGGAACAAATTGTGTCTGTAGAACCAATTTTGTTTACCAACGGCCGCAGATGCAGTAATGGGAAAATCAGAGAGCACACCATCGACAGAGAAATCGTCATTGTCCACAAAAGATAGATACTCAGACACTGGATCGAAACTGTAGTTATATGCAATATCAACATCATTTGCAAAACCTGAGGCATATACTTGTAATCCTGCTTTGTGAGCATCTTGAACTAAGGATGTATGAGGAAGCAAGTACTGCTCGTCATCGAGTGGCAATATATAAGACTTTGGAACAAGAATCCCTGAAGCAAACGTCTTTACAAAAGTTAGATTACTCAAGATAGAACCGTAGGTTTGGTATGTTGTTGGCTCGAAATCTTCTTTGCCAAGAAACTGGAACACGAAAGTCGGTCCATAACGCCCGAAAGGGCCAGCAATTTTCCTAAAGAAATTCACCTCAGGGGAAGAGATATAATCAATAGCAACAGCTCTTGAAGTTGATAACAGAAAACTGCTCATGCTAAAATTTTGTTGCTCGTAGAACCCATCGTGCTGAACATTTAACCAGAAGAATGCTGGTTTCACCAGCGTGACTACGTTTTGAACCATCATAATCTGGTTAACATTACCAATAATACCATTGAATTTATCTGACCGCGAGTATATTCCCCGGATTACTGCAACAGGTGAAAACAAGTTAACAAAACACAAAACCAAATATTTTTTACAAAAAGCAGTAAATGAGTCATCAACACTTACAATTAACATTCTTGAGATCACTACAGGAAATCTGGGTTTTTATAGCACTATACTATAGCGTTTGTGGTCATTCTGCTATCTTTAGTATGCCTCTGAACTTTAGATAGCGTTTTTCCCGTGTTGAAACGCTATAATAGGGTAACCGAATTTTTTTAAGAATGAAAACGCTATATTAGGCCTCTAGCGCTAAAATTTTTTTTCCCGGGTTACACTTAAAAAATTTTTTTGGCTTTTCCCGGGTTACACTATTAAATTTTTTGTGCCTTTTCCCCCTTTTGCCTATCGAACTACACTTAGAAAAATTTTAGGTTTCACTCTCTTTCAGACTTTTCCCCCTTTCTCTCTCAGATAAATTTCTTGCGAATTGAAGCTCGATCCCCCTTTCTCTCTCAGACTTTCGCCTTTTAGTGTTCGCCTTTTATCGACTTTCTCTTCTTCGACTTAGTTAATTTTAGGGTTTCTTACTCTTCTTCGATTGAAATCGTAAACAAATTTTTAGGGTTTCTTTCTCTTCTTCGATTCGCAAACTCTCCTCTTCGAATCGAAGCTCCTCTTTCTCTCCTGTTTGCGAATCGAAGTCAAATCGAAGAAGTCCCGAGCGAAGTTAAGAGAGAGAAATCCTCCGAGAAGACCAAAGAGAAAAAGAGAGATGAGGTTGTTCGATCCATGGCCAGTGTTCTTCAAGAATCAAGAGGGAATGGAAACGTTGTTGGCCGTTTCTCACTGGTTTCGCCGTCACCGGCGCCCTCATCACCAAGCTCACGGCTGGATTCACTGGTAAGTCTTCAGATCTGATCGATCTTCTATGAAAATTAAAGAACTAATCCTTGATTGATTCTTATTTGATTGATAGCGTTTTGTGTAATTGAGATTCCGGGTTCGAATTAGGGTTTTCGAAATCCCTCTGCTTTGATTTTTACGGCGTTGTGTTGCTGGGATTGAAGTTTCTTGTTATGACTGTGTAATGCTTGCCACGGAAAGCTTGGCTCTTCAAGAAATCTACCAATTACGGATCTCACATGTTTTACAGTTAAAGATTTGCTCTCTAGGATTTAATTTTACTTGTTTTGTGTTTTTTTCTGTGAAATTTATGCTTAAGGTAGACTGATTGGTATCTTCATTGTTGTTTGATTTGGTTGTATTTATTGGCAGGCACATCAATTTTTTTATCTATGTTTGGAAAATCTATTAGTCTGTTTCTATTTTGGTGTTTCCAGTGTATCAAAGGGTCCACGTTTGGTTCCACACTCAAGAGGATGCGATCCATGTGACACAACACGCTGCTAGTTATTTAGTCAGGTAATAGTAAGCTTTAGATTATTGAGATTATTGTTAACCCTTACCTCGAATTGATGATCTCCGTGTGCAGGGGAACGTAAGAGAGTGCCGGAATTCGTGTTCTTAGCTCACGGAGTAGATGTGATGTCGGCGATGCACGCACCGTTCGTGTTCAGATCGTTTGCTTCAATGCCATATACTTCGATGCTTTTCTTGCTGCATATGTGGCCATTCACGTTCATTCACGTTCTGTGTAATGTTGGGCATGTGGGCTTGGTCTAAGACTTTTCTTTTCAGCTTCTATACCCTCAGAAACAATCTTTGCCAGACTTGGGGCGTTCCCAGATTCGGATTCCAAGTATGCTTCTTATTTCTTTATTCAAAACAGAACGTTGTGATTGTGATAATAGTCTTTTTCTTATTTTTTGATTATTTTGTTTGCAGTACTTCCTACCATTTGCCACACAAGGCATTAATAATCATATTGAAGAAGCGATTCTGAAAGCTGATAAGATTGGTGTTAAAGTTATAAGCTTGGCTGCTCTTAACAAGGTTCTTATCATAATTATCTCAACAAAAAAAAAGTCTGAAACTTTGTGCGTAAGTGATTCATCTAATTTTTGTGTTGGGTTTTGATCAGAACGAAGCTCTAAATCGTAGAGGTTTCTAAGGTTGATGGTGCACGAGTGTGGAGACCAAATTCTGAAGTTCAAGTCATAGCTGATGCAGTAGGAACCACTGTTGCTTGGCCTACTAATCAAATTGAATTCATGTGAGCATAAGTTGTGTCAAACATTTTTCTTTTATTAGGTGTTGTATCGAATCATGTTGAACTAGTGTTTGTATCTTTATGACAGTTTAAATCCAGTTTAAGTTTAAATAACGTCTTTTTGTCAACCCAGAATTATAAAAATTTATATAATTATAATATTATATATATATAATATTAAAGAAAATAAAAAATTTAGTTTCTAAAATGCTTAAGTTATTAATAACACAGAACAAATGCTATTATATATATTATAAATAGCATACATAAAAACGCTATGTTATATAAACATATTATAGCATAACAGAAAAACGCTATCTAAAGTCACTGACCTATTATAGCAGGCGCATAGACGGCGTTTGTAAAAACGCTATTATATCTTTAGATAGCGTTTTTCGGATGCTATTAATACTCGATATTCCTGTAGTGGATCTCTGAAGGAGAAATCAATGGTGAACCAACCCTGAGTAGGGACTCCATTAACCAGGTAAGATTTTTGGCGATTTGGGTAAACATTTTGAATACTTGAAGCATTGGCCAGATTTAAATCAGGGAAGCAAATCCCAACTCTATCTTGGGTTAGCTGAACATCACACCATAGAATAGCACCAGGTACACTTGAGTCGATTGCAAGAAAGTAAGCATTACGACTCGAATCTGGTAACAATCCAGAAAACCCACCACGAGCAATCACACGTGGAGCATTACCTGGTAAAGAATAAAGTAATCACAAGTTATTGTCTACGATTATTCCCAACTTCTACTATACATCATAAAGAAATCAAGACTCCGAGTACTATTTTCTTGGAAGCCAAGCAGACAAAAAAGAAAAGGAAAAGAGAGAAAGTGAGAGCACTCTCACCACTGAGCGTCTGCCATGGACTTTTAGATCCTTGAGCATCGATTTGAGCAGCAAACACCTGAATCAGAACTACACCACAGAGTAAAAGCGTTGAGGATCGTAACACTAGCATTGTTGAACCAATCGAGAATTCGTCAACAACTTCACCAGCTTCCTTTTTTCTCGCAGTCTACAGAGAATTTTTTATTTTTTATGTTACATCACATGTATGGAAAAGTATAAACAGCAGAGTTTTCGATTATGATTTTATCTTTGAATGCATAAGTATTGACCTCATATTGGAGAAATACAGAGAGACAGAGAGTCAAGAACTGTTTTTAATCAATTGGGTTTATTAGTTGACTCATTGTGAACAAAATAGAGAGACTCAAGAGCATTAATCAAATGGCTTTATTAGTTGACTCAGAAAGAGTCGTCTCTTTTTTTTTTTAAAGCCAAAAACACAAAATTGAGATAGAGGAAGATTGGTTATTGGATGTTCCTCATATTTTTTTTCCTTGGATATGACTAAAAAGGTGGTGAAGAAAAAGAACATATGAATACTATTGGTCATTTGCTATATCAACAATGATAAATAGTCTTTCCCTGTCAGTTTTTTTTTTTTTTTGTTACTATTTCTAAAACCTTTGTTGATATCACCTAAAACGTCTATTCTGAGAATTTTCTCAGTAAATGAGATCAAACATGGAAAAGAAACATCAGTGGGGAATGAGAGGGACTTGTTGGTAAACTTATACCATACTTTATTATCCCTTTAACTTATCGACCAAACACCAAAGATCATTTACAATAATATTATTTTTAGTGTTATATTTTTACACCAAGAAAAAAAAAGGATTTAGTCTGATGACTGATTGAGTTATTCGTAGGTGACTAGTCTTGATTCCATGTTTTGGTGTGACGCCTCGAACGTTTTATCGCGATAGAAATTTGTATTAACTAGTTTAAACATATAGTAAGAAAAAAACTAGTTTATGTCGACATGGAGACACTCCCACATCCGCACCTCGTTTGTGTTAAGTTCTATGGGCTTCCAACTCAAAACCAATTGGCAATGAGTGGAGTGGTCCATATCCCTTATATATTAATTAGGATTCCTTCCAACTTCCGATGTGGGGAAGTTATGTCCTAATACGCCCCCTCGAGATGATGACTCTTTGGCCATTAATCTCGAAATGTTCGGGCTTTGATCGACGACATCAATTTTGGACCTTGTCGATGATTGGACCAACTTTGGGTCGGATCGGGTTGGACATGTGTGGATCGGGCTCTGATACCATGTTAAGTTCTATGGGCTTCCAACTCAAAACCAATTGGCAATGAGTGGAGTGGTCCATATCCCTTATATATTACTTAGTTAGGATCCCTTCCAACTTCCGATGTGGGACATTATGTCCTAATAAAAAACTCCTGGACAAACAAGAACCCAACCGTATCTCCTCCATTAGCGATCTCCAAGGCCGCAAGTATGATGGAGCACTTCAATTATGGTTTGCATCGAGGAATACATAAGAAACTTTAATCTTCTAATTTTCTTTCAAACTTTCGAATAGAGTGCACTTGAAAAAAAAAAAAACAAAAACAAAAACTAAGTTAACAGAAATTAAAGTCCTCAAGTTTATCAGGAATGTAAATAATATATGACATTTTTGAATATATATATATATAGCTACTTACGTGCTTTGATAGGTTCCAAGGAGGCTTCTTGGAACATCATAGTGTGTAAACAGAGATATCTTCTGAAAATGTTGAAGATTCTTGTAGAGGCACGGTGGGAAGCATAAAAACAGGCTTTGGAGGGACTTCAAGAGCATCCAAGTTTCCTTCCATCATCTCTACAACTCTGTTCATCGCTGGGCGATCTGTTGGGGAAGGCTGAATACACCACCCCACCAATGTCATCTTCTTTGCTAGCTCATCCTCTTCGCTGTTGATTCCATTCTCAATATTCCTTTTGGACTTGCCTAATTCAAGATCCCTATATACCCATTCAGGAAAGTACATCGTACTTGTGTTAGATGAAGAAGCTTGATTAAATTTTTCTTTTGTTCCTTGCACCCCATATCAAGAACCAACATTCCATAGCTATACATCTGACTTGTGTGACACATTCCCATAAACTCTAGAGATCATCTCTGGTGCAATGTACCCTATTGTACCTCTTGTGTCCAGCAATGACAAGATGCTCTCCTTCTCACAAATCTTAGCAAGCCCGAAGTCCGAAACTTTGGGGCAAAAATTATCATCTAAGAGTACATTTTGTGGCTTAATGTCGAAATGTACAATCCTTGTTTTGCAGCCATGGTGCAAGTACTCTAGGCCACGAGCAACTCCTAGCGCAATTCTATATAGTGTCGTCCAATCTATATTCATCGAGGTCTTGCTTGAGATGAACTTATCAAGTGACCCATTTCCCAGAAACTCATATATAATAGCTCTTTTCGAACCTTCAGAACAGAATCCAAGCAAGGAAATAATGTTGAGATGAGAAGTGCTGCTTATACTCGCAACTTCATTTATGAAGTCTTCACCATTACTCTTTGAGTCTTTCAAGACTTTCACCGCAACCATACCGACCATCACCAAGTGTTCCTCGATAAACAATTCCAAATCCGCCTCTCCCGACCACTTCTGCAAATGACTTTGTGATTCTTTTCACTTGTGCATAACTAAAGTGTTTGAGTGGAATAAGGGCCTTCACGTTCTGTTTTCTCAGTTGTGATTCTCTCTTCCGGAGTAAACGGAGAAACAATGACAATAAGACCAGTAACAAAACAACTCCTGCTACTGAACCCGAAACTAGAAAACAAAAAAATGTTGAGTTAGTAACTTTTTTTATTAATATTGGACGAAGACAGTTCGAAATTCCTCTGGCCAGCAAAACTCACCTACGCGAATTGCTTTGACTGAAGTTGCTATACAACCATTGAACAAGTAAAATTTGTCAGAATGGAACCAAACTTGATATAGAAGCGGAAGAAAAGTAAAAAACAAACTCGAAAGAAAAAGAGAGACTAACTTCCATGTACCATGACTCTTGTTTCCAGAGCCACACTTATCGCGCCCTCAGGTCCCATCATTACAATAGCATAAAAAATTTCTTAAAGTCGACTAAATCCACAAGCACCCTTAGATTCTATGCACAATTGAGCAGTCTTGACTAAGTTCAAGCTCAAAACCCCTGTTCAAGAGTCTTCTTTAGATTATCTGGACGCAGTGGTGTTCAATGCCGATGTAACGCAGGTATACTGGAGTATGATTTGCAATTGTCCCTCAAGTGGTTAAATACAAAGCCACTACTATCGTCAGGTAAAGGAGACGAGATGTTTCTCGTGACATAGTAGTTTGTTTAGCTGTTTTGTCACCCTCACAAGTAAGCTCTCTAAGGTAAACTTTACTTGAATAATTAGCAAGAGATGATGATTTTTTTGCAGCCGTAATAAAATGTTAGCATCTCGGTGTCAGGAGAGAATGGAAGGACGGTTATATGGAATGTCGCATTTGGAGACACATATTTGATAAATCCATCTGGCGAGTTTTCTACCAGAGACGTAGTTGTCTCTAAGATTCTAAACTTCGCCGAGAAAAGGGTAAGCTCTGCCAATCCTCTGCTACAATCGAGCTCGAAGTCGGGGTGGCCGCAGTCTTCTCTACCAGGTATCCAGAAAGGGTACAAGAGATTGTCCTGATCGCCGCAGCGAAATGGTTGACTGCAGCGTCCGTAATGGTCATAAGCTGATAAAACACAAGATGGGATCACAAAAAGCATCGATACACTCATACACATAGAGTCATTAATTGAGTATAGAACAAAGATTTTGTAACTAATAACAGAGAGGTAGATTGATTGATCATTGTGTTCTCCTCTGTTTTTATAGATCAGTCAATAGGAAAATTGTTTTGATATAAGTTTTGGTTTGGTAATAATTGAAGTAAAAGAAGCTATGTTTGGTATTTTTTGAGCAAATCAAATCACGACCATTCACTAAGGGAACTGACAGGTGTTGTTGAAGGAGGACAGAAACATGTAAGAAGAAGAAAATGTAACAATACTTAGTGAATATTTGAAACTTACAAGAGGGTGAACATTCTTCACACGGTGTATCATCAGTATTCACCTTCACCTCAAATCCTTTTCTTAGAACACTTTCCAATTGAGTCATATTCAACTCTTTCTCTTGTGGAAAGAATCTCGTAGGAACGTTCACGGTGAAATTTTCTTGGCAGAATCTTTGATAAATAGGGTTTTGATATGCTGAGACAACACCTCTCCCAGGACATGTGTAACTCGAAACGTAATGAAGACGAGGGTTGCAGTTATAGAAAATGGTGAGGCTCTTGTAGAGTGGTGAAAGCTCGTAAATTTCGGGAGGCAAGGTAGTGGAATTGAATATAGAGGAGCAAAAAAACCTAAAAGGTCGGCTCTGACAAGTCTAATAGTATTAGATGTTTGATTTATATGGAAAACAATAGTAAATTCATGGTTTGAGATGTTTAAAGAGGTGTGTTGTTGCTGTTGCAGCGAAGCTCAAGCCACCCATGACCGCAAGAATCAGGACGATTCCCGCCCCAGAAGGGGAAACCCGCGGTGATGTTCCCACACTGAAACAAAGTCTCACACCACACAGGCCCATGTTTACTTGACAACACAAGGAAAATGGTATAATGAGGAGAAGATGAAGAAAAGGACCAGACAGAAGTGGGGAGGTAGTACATGATTTGGTTGAGATCTATGAACAGTGTGTCTTCTGTGTTTGGTTTTGTGTAAGATAGAGCGATAGAGAGAATCATAAAGATGAGGTGGAAACAGGGGTGAGGACCAAGTGAAGTTGGGATTGTGGCCGACGCTGAGATTTGGGATGTCACTATTAGTTTATTTTATAATAAGTGAAGCTCATTATATCAAATTTTCATTCAAACTTTTGTTGATATCACCTAAAACGTCTTTTCCTGATAATTTTCTCGGAAAACGTATACCACACGACTTTCTCCTAAATCTGTTTGTCTTCATATGGAAGACTTGAGAAGTCAACAAGTTATAGAGTTTACTGTAACAAGTTAAATTAAATTTTGCCCACAGAATTGATATTCCTTCAAGAATTAATCAGTTTTAGAGTTTGTTCTCCAATCTTACAAGTTAATCCGACAATGTTACGATCTTCAAAACCTTTTATTTTGTGGTATTATAGTTCTGATTCAAGTATTTGCTGCTCAAATCGATGCTCAAAGATCTACAAGTCCATGGCAGACTCTCAGTGGTGAGAGTTGCTCTCACTTTATCTCTTTCTTTTGCGCATGGTTTCCAAGAAGATAGGTGAAAACAAGAGAACTTAAGTAGCACTTTGTGTCTGGTATTAAAATAACTTCGGATTACTTTATTTTTTTTGGTTTTTTTTTTTTTTATTTACTAGGTGATGCTCCACGTGTGATTGCTCGTGGTGGGTTTTCTGGATTGTTACCAGATTCGAGTCGTAATGCTTACTTTCTTGCAATCGACTCAAGTGTACCTGGTGCTATTCTATGGTGTGATGTTCAGCTAACCCAAGATAGAGTTGGGATTTGCTTCCCTGATTTAAATCTGGCCAATGCTTCAAGTATTCAAAATGTTTACACAAATGGCCAAAAAATCTTACCCGGTTAATGGAGTCACTACTCAGGGTTGGTTCACCATTGATTTCTCCTTGAGAGATCTCGAGAATGTATCCTGTAAGTGTTTATGTTTCAGTCAGTACGTTTTTAAAGTGTCGTATAGCAATGAATTTTGTTTTATTTCCTTCTTAACCTCAGTGAGCCGGAGAATATTCTCGCGATCAGAAAAATTCAATGCAAATGGATATACGATTTTGACGATTCAAAATGTAACAACGTTGAAACCAGAAGGTTTTTGGTTAAATGTTCAGCACGATGCATTTTTACGAGCAACAAAATTTTAGCATGAGCAATTTTCTGTTATCAGCTTCAAGAAACTGTTGCTATTGACTATATCTCTTCCCCTGAGGTGAATTTCTTAGGAAAATTGCTGGCCGTTTCGGGCGTAATGGACCGAGTTTCGTGTTCCAGTTCTTAAGAAAGAAGACTTCGAGCCGACAACAAACAGAACCTACGGTTCTATCTTGAGCAACCTAACTTTTGTCAAGACGTTTGCTTCAGGGATTCTTGTTCCAAAGTCTTACATATTGCCACTCGATGACCAGCAGTACTTGCTTCCTCATACATCCTTAGTCCAAGATGCTCACAAAGCAGGATTACAAGTATATGCGTCAGGGTTTTGCAAATGATTTTGATATTGCATATAACTACAGTTTCGATCCAGTGTCTGAGTATCTATCTTTGTGGACAATGGCGATTTTTCTGTCGATGGTGTGCTCTCTGATTTTCCCATTACTACATCTGCGGCCGTGGTAAACAAAACTGTTTCTACAGACACAATTTGTTCCTTAAACATTACAGGAAATACTCAAATCAAACATTTCCTTTTCATATTTTCCTTAGATTGCTTCTCCCACATTGGCAGAAACTCTACAAAACAAGGTAAGGAGAGTAATTACTTTTTATTTTTTTTGTTCTGTTCTTACTAATAGAACAAAAGAAACTAATAATTGACTTTATAATCTACCAAATGGTTCATGCCTCAGTGGATTTTTTTGTTATAATCAAAACATGGTGCAATTGGGGACTATCCTGGATGTACAAACTTGGCATATGAGAAGGCAATCAAAGATGGGTGCTGATGTTATCGATTGCTCTGTCCAAATGTCCAGTGACGGGACACCCTTTTGTGCAAGTTCGATCGACCTCGGGGTTAGCACAATGGGTCGCACAAACTCCTTTCAGAAATCGTTCAAACAACTATTCCTGGAGATTAGCTCATTTGCTGGAATCTACACTTTTTACTCTGACATGGCCTGAGATCCACAACTTGACTCGTAAGTTTTCTCTCAAAATTTCCAATTGCTTTAGAAAAATTCTACTCTAGTTGTAGTAATTACTCAGAGAGCTTCTGTTTCTACGCCTACTTAACTTCAAAATGTTGCAGATGATATGAAAATTATGGGCTTCCAACTCAAAACCAATTGGCAATGAGTGGAGTGGCCAATATTTTTTATATAGCACTTAAAATCCTACTCACTTCCAATGCGGGATATTGTATCCCTAATAACATATAGATGCATTTCTGTTTTCTTAACAATTTTACATTCTTGTAAGCTTGATATGTTGTGGTAAAAATTACTGGCCACTTTAGAGATTGATTAACCTAAGTGACAATTCATCCATCCTTTTGTGCAGCCGCTATTTCAAACCCCTTCAGGGCTTACAGTATGTTTAGGAATCCGAAAGAGAGAAACTCAGGGAAGCTTATTTCCCTTTCTGAATTCCTAAACTTGGCAAAAAACTCCACTTCTCTATCCGGTGTTTTGATTAATATAGAGGTGAGATCTCGGGTACCTCTTACTCTTGAGATTTACTCAATCGGACCGTGATATCTCCTTATGGCATACCTTGAATGCAGCATACCTGAGAGAGAAGCAAGGGCTCGACATGGTTAAAGCAGTTCTTGATACACCTCACAGATACTGGCTACAGCGATAATATAACCACAAAGGTCATGATTCAGTCAACCAACAGTTCGGTTCTAGTTGACTTCAAGAAGCAGAGCCAATACGAGACTGTCTACAAAATTGATGAAGCCATTGGTGGTATTCTTGACTATGGTATCGAAGAAATAAAGAAATTTGCCGACGCTTTTGTCATAGGAAAAACATCAGTCTTTCCTATCAATGAAGGGTTCATCATTAAGCAAACCAATGTTGTGGAGGCGCTGAAGAAGTCTCAGCTCCCGGTTTATGTGGAACTGTTTCAGAATGAGTTTGTCTCTCAAGCATTTGACTTCTTCTCTGATGCAACTGTTGAGTTAAACACATATATCACTGGAGCGGGTATCAATGGGACCATCACCGAGTTCCCTTTCACAGCTGCAAGATACAAAAGTTAGTGGCCTAAAATTTTCACCGAATGTCTCACAACACAAAATTATTAACATCAACGCCTAACTTTGTTTCTCATTTGCAGGGAATCTATGTTTGGGCAGAAAAAAAGTACCACCTTACATGAGCCCTATCCCACCTGGTGGCCTCTTAGCCGCCGTTGCGAGTCCTCTGTCCTTACCTCCAGCCCAAGCTCCAAACCTTATTATCACAGATGCTGATGTCATTGAGCCACCACTACCTCCAGTTACAACAAAGCCCCTACGTTAGCCCAAGAGCCCCATCAACAATTGCACAAGCACCCAGCGGACAAACCCGACTCACTCTATCTCTTCTCCTATCTGTTTTTGTCTCTCTTCTACTTCTGTGATCAACCTTTGATCTCATCTCCTCTCTGTTCATATATCTTCCGCCCTCGGAAAGACTTTCTGTGTTACTCAGTCAAATCTTAAAAGTCGCAACCATAATTTTATTGCATGGCGAGTCTTTCTTTTTTTTTTTGATAAATAATTGTTCATGGCGAGTCTTTCTTTGTGATAGCTCTTATGTTTCTTCCAATGATGACTTTCTATGTGAAAGGGAACTCGTTCATGGTTTCACATAACACAACATCACAAGACACTTTAAAATTTCAAGTGATCAAGGCTTGGGAATTGTCAGTATCTGATTAATAAAGTAACTAGTAGTACTAACAATGCATTCTCCTCCAAACACAAAAACAAAAATCCAAAGGTTTTCTTGAAACCGCAAATCCAATGGGCCTTACTTTAGTTTTAAGGATATATCATCGACTAAGATCATGACTTCTACGTCTACAATGTGAACATACTCTATCTCTATTTTCTTCTCAAACAAAAAATTTCAAATAAGTATAGAGAATATTTGTGGCATAAATTACTCCAAATTGAACATAGTCATAAAATAATAACATTAGTTGAAACAATTAATTCATTTTTCTGTTTTCGATTACTTTGTGTATAACGTACTCCGTTATAATTATAATTTTATTGTTATTTTGTTGATAAGACTCGCAAAACTATTATTTAAAAAAAAAAAAGTTTATGAAACAATTTATTTTCTAAATTTTAGTTATACACACTCATTTTAGGTATTATAGATACCAATTAATAGATGCAGTGCAGATTTATTTTTAAAAATATTTTATTTTGTTTTATGAAGTAAATTGCATGGATATTTAAAAATATGTAAGTATAACAAAATTATGGCATTTTCATGAAAACTAATATGGAATAAAAAAGTAATTTCCGAAGTAATGAAATATTGTTTTACCGATGTAAAAACAAAAGATAATATCGATATATAAGAAAATAATAAACTATTATAATTAAATTCTAATATTGTAAAAGAATTTGACTATATGTCACAATTAAATTACGAAGACAAATTATACGATATAATTTAGAGATACAATCCCGCGTGAGGCGCGGGTCCTGTACCTAGTAGTAACATTCTTTTTTAAGAAAATATACTTATTATCAATAAATAATTTTTATTTTAGTTAATGAAATTGAATTATAGTAATTTAGGAAAGCATAAATTTTGATTTGAAAAATTCAAAGCATTTAATACATAAAAATATTGAAAATAGTGAAAATAATTTTGATAAATTTATTCAATAATAGACTGTGTTTGGTTATAAGGATAGTAGTAGGAATAGTGTTTGGCAAAAAATATAGTAGAATTAAAAAACTAAAAAATATATAGATGAAAATAATTATGGGTTTGCCACGTAAATACCAAAAATCCTCTTCTAATATATAGAGGATTGTATATAACAAAATTTATCTTGTGGTATATAGCTACTTTATAATAATTGTAAACTATAAAATAAAAATTTCTTAAAATGATACTATTTGCAAATTTTTATATATAATACGTAATTATTAAATTATAAAATCATTATTTTTAGTAGTAAATCGTCTTGTAGTGTAGCGCGGATTAAAATCTAGTTATTTCTTTTTTTACCACCGTTGTTGGTTGACGTATATACTATTCTACTCAACTTTTGCGTCCTTTTCTGTTGTATTTCGCCGCATCTCTCCTACCATTCCCTGTCTTGACCCCTCATCCCTCCCCCATCCTCTATCCCCTCTCTTAGTCCCTTGCCTTTCTCGTCGTCCTCCTCGCGCCCTCCCCTCCGTTTCTCATTACCGGATCTCATAAGCATAGTTCAGTTACATCCTTACTTATGTAGAGTGATCTTTCAATGTATGTCTACAAGACTACAAATCAATTTCATTCCAAAAGTGAATCTTTATTGTTGTTGTTAGTTAATGGTGAGTCGTTTTGCAGAGATAACAGAGTATAGCCGAATGACCAACCAAGAATCTGTCTCTGTCAATCTCTCCACTTGGATAAGATAATCACAAATCCACCCACTTCGAACATGTTTAAACTCTATCTCTGTGGACTCCGACTCTTCTGGTTCTGGTTCAGAGAGCGAACCTCATAATTGGTACATCTTTCATCACTCTTCTCGCTCTGTTTGATCCATTTTGTTTTGCATTTGGATTGTCGAAGCTGTTTTTTTACTTTGGTGTAAGGTTCGTTCTTGTTCTTTAAGTTGCTACAATTGTTCTTAAGGCTGATACTTGGATTGTTTGAATCGCTCTGTTTGATCTCATTTTGTTGCATTTGGATTGTTGAACCTGTTTTTGACTCTGGTGTAAGGTTTCTTGTTCTTTAAGTTGCTACAATTGTCTTAAGGCTGATACTTGTGAGTGAATTTGAAACCAACCATACTAGTTTTTCAGGGGACAAAGAGATGCAGCATTTTGATTTTGGCTTCACAGTTCATACACTTGAAGTGTGAATCTCTCTTGATTCCTTAGATTTCCATGTTTTTTTTTGCAGGTCTTGACTGATAAGAATCTGCCAAGGAAGGAGTCACCATCAAAGCACCTGCATCCACCTATATCCATGGCCAATTCTCCTAAAGATGGTATCATGTCACCTATATCAAAGCACCTTAAACGGTTTTTTGCTTCTATTTTTTGGTTGGACTAGTATGGAGAGTTTGTTAGTAATTTTACATGCAGTTTGTGTAGAACAATTTTTTCAGAGCAAGAACTCGTTTTGTTGTATAAAAGAAATGCAAAGGTTTACAAATTGTTAAGAGTTAAATTCAAAACTTTAAAATTGTTATATAGATATTATTAGTAAGAAACTTAATCTCCTCTGCACCGTGGAGCAGAAATTCATTGACAGAGAGTCTTTTTTTTTTTTTTTTTTTTTTTTTTGAACACCCCATTGACAGAGAGTCTAATCTCAGCATAACTTATAGGATTTTATAGAACCCCACTTTAGCCACACCTTGGCATATCAGCTGCACCACAAACCACGGTGATGTTTTAGTGGAGCTTTGGAACAGGATTCAAAGAACAGAGCAAAAAAACAATATCTTTCTATATGGGATGGCAAAACCGGAAAATACAAAGGTGATCAACATGACAACGCTAACCCAGCGGTCATTGCAGCAACTCCTGTTTGAAAGATTGCAGCTTATACACCACAACATGTGCATATCGATGTGAAGTGAACAGCAAAAGAGCATATTGAATTGCCGGAAGAATCGGAAACATCAAAGATGATTACATTCGATAGAATATCTGTTTATTATTCTCTTAATTACGATTACACTTATTATAGGATTGTTATAGAAGAGACTTAGGACTTAAATATTACAAAGGTATTAGATATACATCTTCTAGACATTCAAGTGGAATTGTACATATTTTATATTTTCTCTATCCAATAACATTTACAATTACAACCAAGTAGGTTTTTTTTTTTTCTTTTTTTATATAATACACCAAGTAACTTTGCTCACAAACTTTTAAAATTGCGATTTCCAGTTTATGAGATGCACGGCACTTCTTGCACTGTTGGTCGGCTTAAAGGCAAATGTGAAGATGAAAGAAGTGGTCTTCATGGATGATGATGAACATACTTGATTATGTATATTTACCATGTTAATGAAAGGCTAATCAGACTAAAGGAAAAACGATTATATGCATGCTTAAACTATGGCATTCGGGTACGATACATACATGAATTATAGATTTTTACAAATTCATATTCCTCCTACAAATTTGATCAATTTCATTTGGAAATTCTTTCTCTTCAGATTGGTTACTAATTATGGAGGATTCTTTTTAACTAATATGCAGTTCGGAAAGAAAATAAAATTAACAATTAATACACGAACTAACATTATTGGACTCAAAAATGATGTTAGTAAAACCGTCATAATTAACTCATTTAGTTGCCAGGTCATACTCATCTTCTAAAAATTTCCCTTACTACTAAGTTCTTGAACATTGTTAGATAGCCACCACACCACAAAAATCATTAAAGGCCCTACAATTCGAATATTGAGCCAATAATAAGAACCTACAAAAACTGATATGACTTTAGCAAACATGGATTTAACAATTGAGTACATAAAATTTGGGCCAATAATAAGAGCCTATTAAAACTGATATGGAGTTTTATCAAACATGGATTTAATAATTGAGTAACAAAAGGTTCCATCTGGGAGAAAAATATACAGAGTCAATCTAGTTAATAAGGTTTCTAATTTTCAACAAATGCGTTGAGAAGAATATTCCATAAAATTGTTAGTCCAAAATTTAGGTATATCAACTATAATTATAAACATTTCTTTGGTAGTAAGCTAGAGGTGAAGAAATATATATGCATTTTAATTCATAAGTTTCAAGGTAGAGGAGAGAACTCATAAGTATATCAGTTTCAAAGTTCAAACTAAAACGGTTCTAACAGTGCGTTTTTCAAAGATGGGTATCTAATCATCCTTTTAGCTTGATAATTTGATTACTCATATTTTTGTACGTGATTTAACTATACTAGGTATACATTTTGATGATCACTACGAGCATCATAGAACATGTTCTGAGTTCGAGTAGGGTTTTGGACCACAAGACGCAAAAACCGGTATTCAGAAAAATTGAAATAATTGCAAAGATATTTGTAAAACATAAGATCTTTGCAAGTTAGACAAAAAGAGGCTTGTCAACAAAAAGTGGAAATAATTGATGAAATAATTAGTCATGAAGTGTTTGCCTAGAACGTGAACATCTTACTTCTCTACTTAAAATCCCTTAGCGAAAAGAGACAACAACATATTAAAGTTAAAACTAAAAGAAACCAAATATTGAGACAAAATCTTGTTAAAGTGAAGATTAGGTAAGAGATTCACTGCAAGAAGCCAAATAAGACATTGCACACGTAAAAGATTCTGATATTTGTTTCAAAATTCACACTGTCACATAGTTTTTTCCTCCATGTATATCATATATGTACGTTGAACTATAAAACAAAACTCATAGATTCCCGACGATATAAGTGTTTACTGTCAGTATTTGTATTATGTGATACTTTCAATAAGAGATTTCTAACGAAAATGCCAAAAAGAGTTCGGTTTCTTTTACAAAATGCTACAAACGAAATGTCTTTCCGAAACTGCCAAAATGGCATTGACTAGATGACGCAACTGCCCTTGGCCATTGTTTTTTTGCTTTTTCTTCCTCTCATGTTTCTCTCTCTTCTTGCAACAATGTTTCTCTCTTATGTTTCAATCCGAGAAACGTAGAAGAACTGAATTCTCTCACTCTCGGTCGTCGCGGCGACGGCGAAGAAACCAATGTCGGAGCTCTCGGTCGCCATGTTGACGGCGAAGGAATCGATGTCGAAACAGTAATCGCCGATGTAGATGGGTGCTCCATACCTCCGCTGATTCTCGCTTCCATTTCAATCAATTTCTTCAAAATTAATAAAAATCACTGAAGACTCCTTCGCCGGTGGACAACATTACATCTTAGACTTGTCCACAATTATGTTGTCTACTATATGTAATGTTGTCCACAAGTTTCTCTATCCACATACATAACTTGTCTACAACTACTTTTTTTGATAACTTGTCCACAACTATTTTTGTGGACAACTAAATCATTAATTTGCCACAATTATGTTGTCTACTATATGTAATGTTGTCCACAAGTTTCTCTATCTAAATACATAACTTGTCTACAACTACTTTTCCTTGATAACTTGTCCACAACTATTTTTGTGGACAACTAAATCATTAATTTGGTCCACAAATCCAATTAAATTATGCACACGTTATATAATTTTTGAACATCTTAAACTTGTCCACAATTAATGCACTCTCTTTCTTTTTCCTCCGTCACATCATCGGTCAGACTTTTTAATTATTTAAAATTTTATTCCCATTTTATTCTCAGGAAAAATTTCGTCATTATTGTCATGCCACAATTGTGGTTTTGTGGCATAATTGAAAAGACTTTTTGAAAGTGGCATTTGCCAAAAGAATTCGGCACAAAGTGGTTATGCCAAAATCCCTTTCAATAATTTTACGTGATGTTAGTTAATAGTTACAAAGTAATTGCATACTGATCGAGTTAACATTTCATCTCTATAACAGAAAACGTTTAATATTTAAATTACCGCATAAATTGACTATAATTATGTTGCTATTTCATCGCTTTGTTTTAGCTACAACAGAAAAATACGACCCAACATAAGTTACTAAATTATATATAAAAAACATAAAGTTACTTAAAAGGACATTATATATAGATATATATATATATAATTTTA
>CM022179.2:7324920-7351314 GCA_011420285.2 Erysimum cheiranthoides | reverse complement strand
ATGGAGGTAGTGTGCAGAAAAAGTTATCATATCTATTTAGGGAACTTTGTTTTACTACCGTTGGATTATCATAGTTTCTTTGACTGACCAAGTGCTGCTGTCCGTTGGATTAGTGTAACATTTAAAATGTGGAATGGGCCTATGCAAAAAGAAGCCCAATAACATTTGAGTAATCAATAATAATCGATTCATAGTGCTGATGAGATAACTAACCGAACCAAACCGGAAATTATAGTTCACACTCGGTTATTTCGGTAATGTCCCCAAATTAATTTCGGTTATCGGTTCGGTTTAGTTTGGTTCAACGGAACCGATTGGATATTTGATTTTTCTTTATAATTTTGTAAATCGATTTTGAACCGGATTATACTATATTTTAGGCATGTTCATTACGGGAAGCGGGAAGAGAAATGACGAGAACGGGACGGGAACAGGTATTTCGGGTATTGGAAAAAAAATTTTGAAGTATTCATGACAAAAAAAGACGGGAAATTTGGGTATGGGAAGGAAAATTACGGGAACGGGAAAGGAATAGGAACGAGAATTTTCAGAAAATTTAAGAAAATTTTGGAAAAATTTGTAAAATTTTGGAAAAGTCTTGTAACAACCCGTCCCGTGGCAACCTCCGCCACATGGCATTCTTACAGCGCTGCAGCGCATCGACCCTAACCTCTCTCTTGTGGGCCCAATCTGGCCCGCAGCCCTCTGGCCCACCAGGTAGGTTATTGGTGCGCTTGGCGTTACTCGAACCCAAGACCTCACCATTTAACAACCTTCCCACAGGACAAGTTGTTACCAATTGCCACGGGGCGGGTTGTTACAAGTCTTTAAAAGTTTGGGAAATTTGAAAATTTTGGGAGTTTTTGAATAATATTTAGATAATATTCATTAATTTTTACAAAAATTATATACTAAACGGGAGATTCGGAAAGTTCGGGAATTCCCTTCCAATACCCTTTGCCTTCCCTTACCCATTTGAATAAAATAAATGATCCCAAAAGGGAAATCAGTTAAACGGGAACGGGAACAGGACGAAAAATTTTGGATGGGTACAGGACGGGATTCCCTTTCCTAAATGGACATGCCTACTATATTTTACAAAAAATTAGCAAATAATCAAACCAAACCGACTTGAATTTATCTGAAATTAACCGAATTAATTAAAATTACCCAAAATTAATCTAAGTTCTTAACGAAAACCATAAAATTCGGTTTAGTTGGGCAAAAAAATTATCCAAAAAAAAAAACAAAAATAACCAAATAAAAATTTGGTTATTTTTGGAAAAAAATTTGAAAACCAGAATAATCTGCAAAAACATTAAAAACAAATCTGGTAAAAATTTTGAAAACCTATTTAAATTTGTTTACAGCCTGGTTAAAACTTAAAAGGTAAAAAAAAAAAAAAAAGAACCGGAAGAAAGAGAAAGATGGAGGTAAGTCAATTGATCAAAGTAACACTTTGTCTTCATTTATCTTATTTGAGATCTATCTTATTTGCAAACAAACGTGACATCAATTAATTGTATTTTTCTTTACAACTCGTCTGTTTTGGACTTGTGACAAATAGACCACTGTAATTATTAATCACTTGTTATGAGTCTAATGGTTGTATTGTATTCATTCATGAATAAGAGGGTACATATATAGTAGTACACAAGTCCTAAATTCTATAGGAATAGGAAACATTACATAAATCCTAAACACACATGGAAAAGGAAATAAGCTTGGCGTGTGGGCTTTTCCTCTTTGACATGTATTGGGTCGGTTATGGAGATCCATCAACGCCATGATTTACAACACTCCCCCTTGGATGACATAACCGTGAAAGATGCATAGAGATCATAGTAATACGCTTGGGAATGTTGCCTCATTAAAACCTTACCAGGAAAACCCAGTGGGACAAAACCATGGTGAAGGAAAAAGAGTACAGCACGTATTACTCCCCCTGTTCTGAACATCACTAAAGATCCTTGAGTCTACGCATCCCAATCTGATGCGTGAGCTTCCTGAATGTTGATGTTGGTAATGACTTGGTGAAAAGATCGGCTGAGTTATCGTTGTATCGGACTTGTACCACTTGAACTTCACCGGCCTTTTGTAGTTCATGTGTGAAGAAGAACTTAGGCAAAATGTGCTTCGTCTGGTCTCCCTTGATGTAGCCGTCCTTGAGCTGTGCGATGCAGGCTACGTTGTCTTCATACATGATGGTTGGTTCCTTGTCATCGGCCATACCACAATCTGATCTGATGTGTTGAGTCATTAATCTCAACTAAACACACTCACGGCTGGCCTCATGTATAGCCAAGATTTCTGCGTGATTTGATGAAGTGGCTGCAATGGTCTGGTTCATTGAACGCCATGAAACTGCTGTACCACCATGTGTAAACACATAGCCGGTCTGAGATCTAGCATTATGTGGATCAGATAGATAACCTGCATCAGCAAAACCAACTAAACCTTCTTTGTTATGGTTAGTATAGAATAGACCCAAATCCATCGTTCCTTGCAGGTAACGCAATATATGTTTGATACCGTTCCAGTGCCTTTGGGTCAGACATGAACTAAATCTTGATAGGAGGTTCACGGCAAAACAAATATCTGGTCTAGTGTGGCTAGCCAAATACATTAAAGCTCCTATGGCACTTAGATATGGCACTTCAGGACCGAGAACTTCTTCATCGTCCTTCTTTGGACCGAATGAATCACTGTCCAATCCGAGGCTTCTCACCACCATTGGGCTGCTCAATGGATGGGCCTGGTCCATATTGAATCTCTTGAGTACCTTTTCAGTATATGCCATTTGATGCACAAGGATTCCATCATTTATGTACTCAAGCTGCAATCCCAAACAGAACTTAGTTTTACCTAGGTCTTTCATCTCAAACTCTTTCTTTAAATACTCAACTGTTTGAGCGATTTCCCCAGAGGTTCATAGGATGTTCAAATCATCCACGTATACTGCTATGATTACAAATTTTTTGTTTGCAAACTTCTTTATAAAGATACATGGACTGATGGGGTCGTTTTTTTTATATCCTTCTTTGACGAGATACTCACTCAGTCTATTATACCACATACACCCACTTTGTTTCAATCCATAAAGGGATTTGTTCAGCCTTATGCATTGTTGTTCTTGAGAACCTTTCTTATCTTTGAGCTCAATACCCTCTGGTAATCTCATATATATTTTATTATCCAGTGGACCATATAGATAAGCGGTTACAACATCCATTAACCGCAGATAAAGTTTCTCTCTTATAGCCAGACTTATCAAAAACCTAAATGTCGTAGCATCCACCGCATGAGAGTATGTCTCCTCATAATCTATCCTCGGTCTCTGTGAGAATCCTTGTGCTACAAGCCGTGCCTTATATCTCACAATTTCATTATGCTCATTTCTCTTCCTCACAAAGACCCATTTGAGTCCCACTGGCTTTACATCGAATGGTGTCCTTATTATTGGACCAAACACATCTCTCTTTCTTAATGAATTCAACTCCACGTTTATGGCTTCTTTCCATTTTAGCCAATCTAATCTTTGAGTGCACTCTAATATAGACGTGGGTTCATGATCCTCATTCATTTCAAGTGCTACCTTATATGCAAATATTTCATCGATGTCGACATCTTTTCGGTTCTATTGAATTCCAGACATGATATAGTTTGTTGAGATCTCATTATTATCAATACCTTCAGGACCTTGAGGTTTGGCGTCCCAAACCTCATCGATTGGTTTCTTAGGGTCTACCGCGGCCATGTCAATGGTTTCCTTAACCTCGGTTTCAGTTGCACCTTTCTTTGATTTCCGAGGGTTCTTATCTTTGGAACATATTGGTCTACCACGTTTCAAACATGCCTTAGACTTTGTAACAACTTGATTGTGTCCCTCTTGAACATCAATACGTACTGGTGCATTACAAGCTGGTATGTACGATTTTGTAACTCTCTTTGGGTCAGCAAAGGAATCTGGCAATTGATTAGCTAGCTTTTGTAAATGTATAATCTTTTGGATCTCTGATTCACATTCCAGAGTCCGAGGATCTTGCCAATTCAAGGATGTTTGATTCCATGATATCTCTTTAACCAGCTCGTTTGTCTCTCCACCTAATGTAGGAAATTCGGATTCAGCAAACTGACAATCCGCGTATCTAGCCTTAAATAGATCACCCGTTGTTGGCTCTAGATACTTAATGATGGTGGGAGAATCATATCCAACATATACTCTCATCCTCCTTTGAGGTCCCATCTTTGTTCTCTGTGGTGGTGCAATGGGTACATAAACGGCACACCCAAATGTCTTTAGATGGGATATGTCTGGCTCATGACCCGTGAGTAATTGGGATGGTGAATATCTATGCTCACTAGATGGCCTGATGCGTATAAGCTCTGCTGCATGTAATACTGCATGTCCCCAAGCGGCTACTGGAAGCTTCAACCTCATGAGTAATGGTCGAGCAATCAATTGAATTCGTTTAATGAAGGATTCAGCTTATCCGTTCTTTGTATGGACATGTGCCACGGGATGTTTCACACTTACCCCCATGGACATACAGTAGTCATTAAACGCTTGGGACGTAAATTCACCAGCATTATCTAGACGTATAGTCTTAAGTGGAAAATCTGGAAAGTGGGCTCGCAGACGTATGATCTAGGCCAGCAATCTAGCAAACGCTAGGTTTCTAGTGGATAATAGGCAAACATGCGACCATCTGGTCGATGCATCAATGAGGACCATAAAATATCTAAACATCCCACATGGTGGGTGTATTGGTCCATATATATCTCCTTGTATCCTTTCCAGAAACTTTAAAGTCTCTTTAGTTACTTTGTCTGGTGATGGCCTTATAATGAGTTTCCCTTGTGAACATGCTTCACACGTGAGATTCTTTGGGACAACTCTTTTCTCTTTAAGGGTGTGCCCTTTTGAACTTAATATTAGCTTACGCATCATGTTAGAACCGGGATGGCTAAGCCGGTCATGCCATATTGTGAATTGCTCAGTAAACCTTTTGTTTACTGCAGCATTAGCCTCTATCATATTGACCTTAGCATAGTAAAGGCCAGTAGATAATGCGGGTATAGTCTCTAGGACTTTCTTACAGCCTTGGGTGATCTCAGTAATGTGTAAGAACTCTTGGTTCCCTTCACCCTTACTTTCAATGTGGAAACCATTCAAATCTTTGAAACTCAATAAGCTCCTTTTTGAGCTGGGTGAATATAAAGCATCTGATATTTCAAGATGCGTGCCCTTAGGTAAAAAAATATGGGCCTGGCCGTAGCCTTCAATGAGACTAGCTACACCCGCTATTGTGCTAATATTGGCGTTTTTCAAAGTGAGATTTACAAAATATCTCTTGTCTTTCAAAATCGTGTGGCTTGATCCACTATCCACCACAAGTATGTTCTTGTCCTCAGTCATTTCTTAATCACCGATTGGGTTGAATGGATTGATCCGGGAGCTATAAGACCACGGAAACAACGAGCTGATCACGAGCTGCAACGAACCGCGAGCTTGAACGAACACGGGCTGATGTGCGGTTTTAGCGATTTAGGGTTATGGGATTTTCTCGTGATGAGTTTTGTGAATTTGAAAGCTTTTAGGGTTTATAGCAAACTCGTGCTGATAACGTGTTATGAATCTAATGGTTGTATTGTATTCATTCATGAATAAGGGGGTACATTTATATAGTACACAAGTCCTAAACTCTATAGGAATAGGAAAAATTACATAAATCCTAAACACACAAGGAAAATGAAATAAGCTTGGCGTGTGGGCTTTTCCTCTTTGACATGTATTGGGCCGGTTATGGAGATCCACCAACGCCATGATTTACAACATCACTCAATTTTAAAATTCAAACTAATATAATAAGATATGGGTTTTAGGATATCTATTTGGGTTCGATTTGGGTTTAAAAATTTCAAACTATTATATATGGGTTAGTTTAAGTCAAATAATTAAAATTTGTTTGGTATATAATTCCATTTCAGGTATTTCATATATCTATTCGGTTTTAAGTTCGGTTCGGATTTGGTTTTGGGTTTTAAGATATAAGAACCAAAGATCCGTTCGGATATCATATCGGTTTTGGTTTGGGTTTGGTATCCACTTTTCGGATCAGGTTTGGTTCGATCGGATTCGGATAATTTGTCCAATCTTACTTTTAATTAATCACACTTTTAAAAAAATTTAAAATCGTTAATATCTGAATTGACTAGCCTATTACTCTGCTGTAAATTTATTATTTTCTTCATTTAACCTCTATTATTTTAACTTTTTGAATTTCTTTTTACATTGTTGTGTTGAAAAAACATATTATAACAAAAAGTTTGATATTATCCTTTCGTATCATACTTGGTACGTAATAAATGATTTTTTCCAAATTTTAAAACATTTTCATACCCATAATTTTTTGGAATAAGCATGATGATAATATATATATATATATATTACGTATTAATTTATGATATCACATGGGTGTGATTTTTTTGGTACGGACAAATCAAAGTATAATCTAAAATGCATGGTAGGATGGCACATCTCGATTCTCGACTATGCATGTAGACGATTGAGTAAAATTTGATAGAAATAGAATAGTGACGTGGAATGGCGTCAATTCATTAGGAATTTACATTATATCAAAAAATATTATGTATTAACTAATGATATTTTGATGTCATGATTTTTGTGATTATTGTGAATGAATGTAATGATATTTATCAAGATAAGATAAAACGACTTTTAACGAAATTCTGACAGATTTCTAACAGTAATATCAAAATGGTTATAAAATAATTATTTTATCGACTATTATTATATGGAAAAAATGTCAAAAAAATCGTGAACTTTCAAATTTGGAACGAAAAAAACATGAATTTTCGAAATGTCATTTAAATCATAAAGTTTGGTTTGACTTTTTGATAAAATAACCAAGTTTTTTTGACTTGGCCATTTGAGGCATGCCGTTAAGTTTCCGTTAACGGAATTAACTTTTCGGTTAACAATCTCCGTTTAGTTGAAACCGATATATACAAGGGACATTTTCAAAAATGCCCTTTCAACCATATCCCTGATCAAAAATGCCCTTCTCATGTGTCCATTTTCATATATACCCCTAATAATGTAGAAAAAGGACGGAACTGCCCTTAATAAGTTAGAAAATTTTCCCGCCAAAAATTTCGAAAATTTCACGCCAAAAATTTCAAAAAAATTTAATTTTCCCGCAAAAATTTCCGCCAAAAATTTGTGAACGGATTTTCCCGCCAACATTACGGAAAAACTATACCTTATAAAAAGCTTATAAAAAGCTTATAAAAACCTATAAAAAGCTTATAAAACCATTTAAATACCTTGTAAAATCTTATAAATACTTTGTAAAACTTTATAAATACTTTGTAAAATGGTTTTACAAATTATTTATAAGGTTTAAAGATAGATTAAACCTTCCCACTTCTATATCACTTCAGCCTCATCACGTAAAACTATACCTTATAAAAATCTTATAAAAACCTTATAAAAAACTTATAAAAAGCTTATAAAAACCTATAAAAAGCTTATAAAATCATTTAAATACCTTGTAATATAAATACTTTGTAAAACTTTATAAATACCTTGTAAAATGGTTTTACAAAATATTTATAAGGTTTTATAAGGTTTTAAAATCTTATAAAATAGCTTATATAACATTTTAAAAACCTTAAAAAACCTTATAAAAATCTTATAAAAACCGTATAAAAACCTTATAAAAATATCATAAAAACCTTATAAAAACCTTATAAAACCTTATAAAAACATTATAAAATCTTATAAATACCTTGTAAAAACCTTATAAATACCTTAAAAAACTGTTTTATAAGGTATTTATAAGTTTTATAAGGTTTTGAAATTTTATAAAATACCTTATAAAAATCTTATTAAAACCTTATAAAACCCTATAAATACCTTATAAAACCTTTCAAAAACCTTATAAAACCCTATAAATACTTTGTAAACCTTTATAAATACCTTGTAAAACAGTTTTACAAGGTATTTATAAGGTTTTATTACAAGGTTTTGTTACAAGGTTTTGAAATCTTATAAAATATCTTATAGAACATTTTAAATACCTTATAAATACCTTATAAAACCTTAGAAATATCTTCGAAAACTGTTTTACAAAGTATTTATAAGGTTTAATATTATTTTATAAAGATTTTATAAGGTTTTATAAGGTTTTTATAAGGTTTTTATACGGTTTTATAAGGTTTTTATACGGTTTTATAAGATTTTTATAAGATTTTTATAAGGTTTTTATATGGTTTTTATAAGGTATTGCCTTTTCCCGCCAAAAATTGTCCCGTAAAAAATTTTTCCACAAAAATTTTTTTCGTAAAAAAAATTCCCGCCAAAATTTCCCGCAACTGTTTTGGCGGGAAAAGTAATCCCGTAAACCACAAAAAAGTTTCCCGCCAAAAAAAATTTCGTCAAAAAATTTTCCGCAAAAAAAAAATTTCCCGCCAAAATTTTCCCATAAATTTTTGGCGGGAAAAGTAATCTCATAATTTTTGGCGCCAAAAATTATTGTAATTATTTATTTTGGGAATTTAAATATTTTTTAAATAAGGGTAAAACGGTCAAAAAAAGATTTTCCAAGAAGGGCATTTGGATGAGGGCATTTTTGAAAAGTGGCATAGAAAGAGGGGCATTTCTAACAATTTCTCTATATACAAGGTGTTTATACCAACAGGCTACACTAACATAATTGTTTTATTTTGTAAATAACTTGTATATATATCTGTTTTCGAATTAACGGAGATTCTTAACGGACAATTAACTTCGTTAACGGAAACTTAACGGCATGCCTGAAATGGTCAAGTCAATGAAACTTGGCTATTTTATCAAAAAATCAAACCAAACTTTGTGATTTAAATGACATTTCGAAAATTCATGTTTTTTCGTCCCAAATTTAAAAGTTCACGATTTTTTTTGACATTTTTCCCATTATTATATATATATTTCTTGGAAATATGTCGTAATTGTTTTTCAAATTTTTTCCTCAGACGTCAAAAAGTTTCAAAATCCTGAGTAAGAAATGTAATAGCTGTAGAACTTACAATTCATCGTTCTCCAAAAAACGAATTTTGTTTCTGGTTATTTTCTCGAATACAGTGAAAGACGAAAGATTCACACAGCTTCTTTCAACGAATGAGGAGACTCCAATAACTGCATGTCTAAAATATCGTTCGATATTTTTCGGACATAAAGTTATAATCGAAGCTTGCGATGCAAGTCATGGGATTTTTTTTTCTAGTTTGATTCTCGTCCTAATACGTCATTTTCGTTTGGTTAGTTCAAATCGTTATTTTTTTTTATGAACGGATTATTCGACATTTATAATTATCTAAGAAATTAGTTAATTTTTAATACGTTTTTTTTTCTTTTTTTTTTTTAAAAAAAACAAGTTAGCCATGACAAAAATTTGTGAAGTTTTTGGCTTTTGTAAGTGGTTGGTTGATATTAAAATTAAAAATCATTAATCACATTTGTGTTAAAAAAAAACAAGTTAGCCATGACAAAAATTTGTGAAGTTTTTGGCTTTTGTAAGTGGTTGGTTGATATTAAAATTAAAAATCATTAATCACATTTGTGAAAACATATTATTAGAGTATTTTTTTTCCCTTATACTAAAAGGATTTTGAAAAAGAAGAGGGATGATATGAAATTACTGAAAGTGGAGGGAGTGTTCTGAAAAAGTTATTATAGCTATTTCGGGGATGTGTTTTACTACCGTTGGATTATCATAGTTTCTTTGACTGACCAAGTGCTGTCCGTTGGATTAGTGATACATTTAAAATGTGGAATGGGCCTATGAAAATAGAAGCCCAATAAAATATGAGTAATCAACGAACGATACAATAATAATAATCGATTCATAGTGCTGGGATAAATAAAATAACCCAATCGAAACGGAAATTTTGGTTATCAGTTCACACTCGGTTATTTGGTTCGGTTATTTTGGAAATGTTCCCAAATTAATTTCGGTTACCGGTTTGGTTCAGTTTGGTTCGATGGAACCGATAATATTTTTTATTTTGTAAACCGGTTTATACTGATTTTAGTCCGGAGTATACCATATTATAAAAAAAATTAACAAATAACCAAACCAAACCGACTTGAATTTATCAGAAACTAATCGAATCAACCAAAATTTCCAAAGATAGTTCAATTTGACAAAAATGATTATCCAAAAAATTGAAAATCGAACCAAACCAAATAAAATTACCATGATTTTCAGATTCACATCCAATATTCCGCTTTTACCCATAGACGGTCCATTGCTAAGTTTACACATCGCAATTTTTTCATTTGATCTCTTTAAAATCACAGATTATTACATCGAAAATTGTATCTAGAGTTGGGTAAATACAACTTCAATTTGGCAAAATTCTTCTTCACTTGAAACAAATATTTTTGAATTTTTGCAATCAAATATTTCCTCTCCAGTTTTCATAATTCATCTTACATTAAACAAATTTATAATAAAATCCATAACAGTTTCATATTGTTTTGATAATTTCTTATTGTAAAATAGTGAAAATATTAAGATATGGAATCAAATAAAAAATTAAACTTCTGAGTAAAATTAGAAAAAATTTTAAATAGTGAACAAAATAGTTAACATTATATAATTGTAATAAAGAATATAATAGAGAATTGTAATTAAGATAGTGAAGATAATAGAGAAGTTTCAGCAAGCTTTACGTGCAAAGTCATTAGTCATATCAATCCATGCATTACATTAGAAGAAATAACATATGCCAGCCATTACATTCGAGAAATTATTTGTACAAAATGTGAGCCAATGGATTGTCAAAAAAATGAATACAATATTTATAAAGTTGATATTACAATTAAGATTTCGGGATCACAATAAGATAGATGTTTAATTCACCAAATAAAAATGATATGTAGGTAGAATTTGAGAGTTTAGAATAAACTTTAGACTCATTTTTCAATGACTTATGAAGTTTAACCATGATAATGCAATCTTGTAATTCAAAAACATAACAAATGAAATGCTTGATATGACCAAAAAAATTAGAGGTAAACAACAAAAAATTCTTAATTTCAAGAAAAACTCATAATAATAGAGTTCATATCTGAAAAAATTATTTGTGTAAAATAGAGTTATTTAGGTATGCTATAGATTAGGTTTTTATAGCTAGTATATGATCACCGAATTAATCAACTTCATTGGATGTGATTGTAGTCTGAAGAGGAACTAAAGCGGGAAGTTCAGCTCTGTGTCACTAGGGTTCGGGATTCCGATCAGAAGTTGCAGAATGCTGCTCTGAAAACATTTCGGTAAATTCTTGCATATCTTTGACCGAAATTTGATTTATTCAGCTATGGTTATTTGTGGAGTTGATTATATCTCAGAGTGCCATTTGATTATTATAATTCTAGGAGCTATATTTTGATGAGTGTGTTTACGTGTTCCTTATAAAATTTTGTGACATTATATTGTAGCCTTTCTTTGTCTTTGATACTAACAGATCTGTACATGTTTTGTGTTTTCTCATTACGACAAATGTCTCAATCTAAGAAAATGGGTATTTTGGAGAGCTACGAGGTAAACCAATTCCTGAGTTGATGGAGCTTGAATTAAAAAGTGAGCTTAGGTTACGTTTGTTAACTGTAACTGAAAGTAAGGATGAGTTACTTCTGCGCTTAGCTAAAGCGGTAAATCACAGAATTGAAATAACTGAAAATGAGAAATCACTAGCTCCCTCCCTGGTGGCTACAAAAGAAATTAAAGGTGGAGACTACCCATTAGCCTTCCTGGATTTGGAGTTTAAACAATGTACGATTCTAGAGGTTGGGATTATCCTTGTGGACCCCAAGATGTGGAATGGGAAATTTTTTAATGCAACTATAAGGCACTCAAAGGAGTTTATGAATTCCTATGTTGGTCGGCCCAATCTCCCTAGAATAACTCTAGAGGGCAATGATTCACCTAGGTTCAGGGATATACACGAGACAATTTTTGATTGTTTTAACGGCAAGATTTTCGTAGGTCACAACATCCATGGCTGCGATTTATTGCGTATCAGAGACCGTTGCTTTGACTTAGGTTTAGATGTGCCAAAACCTAGATGAGTAATTGATACATACAACTGAATGAAGGATAATACTCGCTGAAGCTTATATCCAGAGTTAAAACTAGCGGATCTTGCTGTCCAATTTGAGTTAGGTGAACAAATTCATAGAGCTACTGAGGACTGTTTGCTCAATATTGAAGTTTTCAAGAGAGTATTAGCATCCAAAAACCTGGTAATTAAGTTAATAAAAAAACACTTCATTATTTTAAGTATAAATTAATTTTAAATATAAGTTAATATGTTTTGTGGTTAATTGTTTGAAGTTTGAAATACTTGAAACTATAGAGGGCGAAAATACTGAAAAGAGCGACAATACTAGAAAGAGAAGAAGAGGAGGTTGGTAGTACCCAACCTCTTGGGTTTGGAGTTTTAGGTTTTTGGTATAGTAATTTGTTTTGGTATGTTCTCTCATGCCTCCGAGCTCAGGATGAGGACATTCTGGATCTTTGTTAGTGAAATGGTGCAGGTAGCTTACATCAGCTTTAGTACTTCAAAGTTCCTCTTTTGCTGTTTTCATATTACTTTTGGAAGTTTTTATCCTGCTTATATAAATGGTTGACAAGGACTTGGTTTATAATTTTTTTGTGTAGCACAGGTTGAAACAGTGGCTCAGTTTGGTGTTGTTTTTCGGGTTTTGGGTTTAGAGAAACATTAACCATTCGGGTATTTTTTTTTATATCGGGTCGGGTTTGGTTCGGGTTACTTCGGGTTTTAAACTGAACTAGTCTTCAAATACCCGAATTGACCAACAAAATATGTAAATATGAAATGAAATTATCAAAGTAAGACATAATATCAAATATCAAAGTCAAAGTAAAATGTTAAATTGAGTTAGCAAATTCAAAGCATAACAACCAAAATTGATCTCAAATTACCCAAAAATAACATAAATTTTTTTATGTAATCTAGAACTAACAAAATAAGATCTAGTAGGAAAATTTTATTTTGAAAGTTAGTTTGCATTATTTTTTTTAATTCTAAATAACAACCAAAGTATATTAAAATTTTATTTAAAAAATCCAAAATTAGTTTCACAAAAATATTGCAAAGTGAGGAAAAAACAAACACTAATCCGCTTCAATGCACAATCTTAAATCCCTAAGTTTCTATCAAAACAAAAACATATTGAGATTAAAAACAAATAATAAACTTAAAACAAAAACAAGTATAATAAGTTCATAGGGAAAAAAGTATAATAAGCTCCTAACAAGTTTATCTTAAGTCCAAATATAATTAATATTTTTTGGTATATAATTGTATTTCGGGTATTTCGGGTACCCTTTCAATTTTCGGTTCGGTTCGGGTTCGGGTCCGGGTCCGGGTTTTCGGATATTGAACTCTAATACCCATTTGGGTATTTTTATAATACGGGTTCGGGTTCGGTTTTCTTTTTTCGCGTCGGGTTCGGGTTCGGTAAAAATGCCCAGCTCTAATTATCCCTATTTATAGAGTAAATTTCTTGTAGATTCACACGTGAATGATACAAATGCCCGATTCATAAAGAGAACCGGAACTTACACCGTAGAAATGTAATGTTTTTGGTTTAGACATCCAACCCGGTTTGGAGATAACCGAGTTAGAGCAGTGTATCAAACAATTTACCCACTATACACAATCTAAATGATCGACGTCGTACTGACTACGCTACTGTATCTTTCCCTCCTCTGTCTCCTCATCCTTGTGGGCGTTGGTTCATGATTTCTTCCGTATCTATCTCCGCCGAAATTAGTGGCTAAGGCAATGACGAAATCATCCGAAATCGGTTTCCTCACTTATCAACTCAGTGGCGTAAGAATTTCACATAGTTACAGTGACGTCCTCAGTCGTGTAGCCCTAAATTCCACTCCGTCCCTCCAACCCATCGTCGTGTCTCACATTTTTAAAATTGCTGTCATGCTTGCAATTACCTGTTGTCTGTTGATCAATGAGCGAGCATCAAATGCATCTCCCACATTGGCAGAAACCCAACAAAACAAGGTAAGGAGAGTAATCACTTTAGAATCTTTTGTTTTGTTCTTACTAATAAAACAAAAGAAACTTATAATTGACTTTACCATCTACCAAATGGTTCATGTCTCAGTGGATTTTCTTGTTATATCAAAAAATGGTGCGAGTGGGGACTATCCTGGATGTACAAACTTGGCATATGAAAAGGCAATCAAAGATGGTGCTCATGTTATCGATTGCGCCATCCAAATGTCAAGAGACGGGACACCCTTTTGTGCAAGTTCGATCGACCTGGGGAATAGCACAATGGTCGCACAACTCCTTTCAGAAACCGTTCAACAATTGTTCCTGAGATTAGCTCAGTTGGTGGAATATACACTTTTACTCTCACATGGCCTGAGATCCAGAACTTACTCGTAAGTTTTCCCTCAGATTTTCTGGTTGCTTTAGACAAATGCTAGTCTTATTCCTACTATTTATAGTAACTAATCGGAGAGCGCTGTTTCTAGTACTACTTAACTTTAAAATGTAACAAATAGATGTAAGTATTTGTTTTCCTAACAAGTTTTTTTTTTTTTTTTTTTTTTTTTTTTTTGAATGAATGTAAAATTTATTCAACAAAAAAACCTTTTTTACAATATATGCATCCTTCTTTTTTTGAAGTTGCCAAAAAATCTGAAATTTATTTGTATCGAGAGCTAAAATAAAAACAGGTAGAAACAGAGTCTTGCTTCTTGTGGCTAGTCAAATTCGAAGTCCATCCTTGAACTTGGAGTAGCCTGGTTGCTGGAGAGATAGCAGCCGATTACGAACCAGCCGATCAACAAGTCTGATGAGATGTTCCGCTAGCCAAGTTTACATTCTCCTAGGTTGATATGTTGTCGTCAAAATTACTTGCCACTTTAGAGATTACATAATCTGAGAGTTACATTACAGATTAACCAGAGGACTTTTCTGTTAAACTAGTTTTTTTTCGTACTATATTAAACTAGTTAATACAGATTTCTTTCACGATAAAACGTTCGAGGCGTCACACGAAAACATGAAATCAAGACTAGTCATCTACGAATAACTCAATCAGTCATCAGACTAAATCCTTTTTTTTTCTTGGGGTAAAAATATAACACTAAAAATAATATTATTGTCAATGATCTTCGGTGTTTGGTAGATAATTTATAGGGATAAAGTGTGGTATATATTTACCAACAAGTCCCTCTCATTCCCCTTCCCCACTGAAATTTATTTTCAATGTTTTAATAAATGTTCTTGATTCTCTCTGTTTTTGGTCACTATGAGTCAACTAATAAAGCCAATTAATTTAAAAACAGCTCGTGAGTCTCTCTCTCTGTTATTTCTCAAATATGAGGTCAATACTTTGCATTTAAAGATAAAATCATAAACATAACTTTAAACGAGAAATCGTATACATGTGATGTAAGGTAGTTTATTCATATATATAAAAAAATCTCTTTAGACTGCGATTAAAAAGGAAGCTGGTGAAGTTACTGATGAGTTCTTGGCTTCGTCCAACAATGCTATGCTTACGATCTTCAACCCTTTTACTCAGCGGTGTAGTTCTGTTACAGCTGTTTGCTGCTCAAATCGACGCTCAGAATTCTACAAGTCCATGGCAGACACTAACCGGTGAGAATTGCTCTTGTCCAATAATTACTTTAATTATGGGAGCATAAATACTTTTGTGTCTTGTATTAAAATAATTTGTGTTTACTAATTCTTTTACTAGGTGATGCTCCACGTGTGATTGCTCGTGGTGGGTTTTCTGGATTTTTTCCAGATTCGAGTCTTGCTGCTTACCAACTTGCAATGCAGACAAGTTTACCTGGTACTATTCTATGGTGTGATGTTCAGCTAACCCAAGATAGAGTTGGGATTTGCTTCCCTGGTTTAAATCTGGCGCCCAATGCTTCAAATATTCAATATGTTTACAAAAATCGCCAAAAATCTTACCCGGTTAATGGAGTCCCTACTCAGGGTTGGTTCACCATTGATTTCTCCTTGAGGGAGCTCGAGAATGTATCATGTAAGCGTTTATGTTTCAGTCAGTACGTTTTTAAAGTGTCGTATAGCAATGAATTTTGTTTTATTTCCTTTCACCTCAGTGACCCGGAGAATATTCTCGCAATCAGAAAAATTCAATGCAAATGGATATACGATTTTGACGATTCAAAATGTAACAACGTTAAAACCAGAAGGTTTTTGGTTAAATGTTCAGCACGATGCATTTTACGAGCAACAAAATTTTAGCATAAGCAATTTTCTGTTATCAGCTTCAAGAACTGTTGCTATTGACTATATCTCTTCCCCTGAGGTGAGTTTCTTTAGGAAAATTGCTGGCCGTTTCGGGCGTAATGAACCGAGTTTCGTGTTCCAGTTTCTTAAGAAAGAAGAGTTCGAGCCGACAACTAACAGAACATATGGTTCTATATTGAGCAACCTAACTTTTGTCAAGACGTTTGCTTCAGGGATTCTTGTTCCAAAGTCTTACATATTGCCACTCGATGACCAGCAGTACTTGCTTCCTCATACATCCTTAGTTCAAGATGCTCACAAAGCAGGATTACAAGTATACGCGTCAGGTTTCGCAAATGATATTGATATTGCATACAATTACAGTTTCGATCCAGTGTCTGAGTATCTATCTTTTGTGGACAATGACGATTTCTCTGTCGATGGTGTGCTCTCTGATTTTCCCATTACTGCATCTGCGGCCTTCGGTAAGAAAAATTTCTTTGTCCTTAAAACATTACTGGAAATACTCAAAATCAAACATTTCCTATTCATATTTACCTCAGATTGCTTCTCCCACATTGGTAGAAACCCTACAAAACAAGGTAAGGAGAGTAATTACTTTATATTTTTTTTGGTCTGTTCTTACTAATACAACAAAAGAAACTTATAATTGACTTTATCATCTACCAAATGGTTCATGCCACAGTGGATTTTCTTGTTATATCAAAACATGGTGCGAGTGGGGACTATCCTCGATGTACAAACATGGCATATGAGAAGGCAATCCAAGATGGTACTGATGTTATCAATTGCTCGGTCCAAATGTCGAGTGACGGGACACCCTTTTGTGCAGATACGATTGACCTCGGGGATAACACAATGGTCGGACAAACTCCTTTCAGAAATCGTTCGATAACTATTCCTGAGTTGAAATCAGATGGTGGAATATATACTTTTACTCTCACATGGCCTGAGATCCAGAACTTGACTCGTAAGTTTTCCCTCAAATTTTCCAATTGCTTTAGAAAAATGGTAGTCTGTTTTGCACACTCTTATTCCTATTATTTATAGTAACTAATCAAAGAGCTCTGTTTCTAGTCCTACTTAACTTAAAATGTTAATAGATGCAAGTATCTATTTTCTTAACAAGTTTACATTCTCATAGGTTGATATGTTGTCGTCAAAATTACTTGCCACTCTACAGATACATAATCTGAGAATTACAGTAATTATGCCCTAATCTTCCATCTTTTTGTGCAGCTGCTATTTACAGCCCCTACTGGAAGTACAATATTTTAAGGAATCCGAAAGAGAAAAATTCGGGGAAGTTTGTTTCCCTTTCTGAATTCCTAAACTTGGCAAAAAACTCCACTTCTCTATCCGGTGTCATGATCACTGTAATGGTGAGTTCTGGTGTACCTATATGTATTGAGTTTTATCAATTGGGCTGTGATGTCTCCTTAGTCTATGTTTTTTGTGTCCATCAGAATGCACTATACCTAAGAGAGAAGCAAGGGCTCGATGTGGTTAAAGCAATTCTTGATACACTCACGGTAAATAGTTACAGCAACGGAACAACCGTGAAGGTCATGATTCAGTCTACGAATAGAGCGGTTCTAGTTGACATCAAGAAGCAGAGCAAGTATGAGACTGTCTACATAATTGAAGAAACCATTCGTGATATTAGTGATTCTGCTATTGAAGACATAAAGAAAGTCGCTAACGCTGTTGTCATTCGAAAGCCGACAGTCTTTCCTTCCTATGATGGGTTCCTCACTGGGCAAACCAATGTTGTAGAGAGGCTGCAAAAGTCTCAGCTCCCGGTTTATGTGGAACTGTTTCGGAATGAGATGGTCACTCAACCGTATGACTTCTTCTCTGATGCAACTGTTCAAATAAACTCATATATCTATGGAGCCGGTGTCAATGGAACCATGAACGAGTTCCCTTTCACAGCTGCAAGATACAAAAGTAAATGGCCCAAAATTTTCATCAAAAGGTCTCACTACACAAAATAATTATCATCAATGCCTACACTTGTTTATCTTTTGCAGGTAATCGATGTTTGGGCAGAAAAGATAAACCATCTTACATGTTACCTGTTCAACCCGGTGGCCTCTTAACAACTGTGAGTCTTCCGTCCTTACCTCCAGCTCAAGCTTCAAACTTACAAGCACCTAGCAGAAGTAAGTCTCTCTCTCTTTTCTAAGTTTGTTCTATACTTTTCTTCTTCTTCTAGATCAAGTTTGGTTCCCTTCTGACAAATTTTACTTGTTCAATGGTTGTGCATGGACTTTAGTCAAAGCAATTCGCGTAGGTGAGTTTTGCTGGCCAGATGAAGTTCAACTGTTTTCGTCCAATATTAATAAAAAAAGTTACTAACTTAACATTCTCTTTGTTTTCTAGTTTCGGGATCAGTAGCAGGAGCTGTTTTGTTACTGGTCTTATTAACATTATTTATCTGTTTACTCCGAAAGAGAGAATCACGACTGAGAAAGCAGAGCCTCAAGGCCCTTATTCCACTCAAACACTTTAGTTATGCACAAGTGAAAAGAATCACAAAGTCATTTGCGGAAGAGGTTGGGAGAGGTGGATTTGGAATTGTTTATCGAGGAACACTTGGTGATGGTCGTATGGTTGCGGTGAAAGTCTTGAAAGAATCAAAGAGTAATGGTGAAGACTTCATAAATGAAGTTGCGAGCATGAGCAGAACTTCTCATCTCAACATTGTTTCCTTGCTTGGATTTTGCTCTGAAGGTTCCAAAAGAGCAATTATATATGAGTTCTTGGAAAATGGATCACTTGATAAGTTCATTTCAGGCAAGAGCTCGGTGAATATGGATTGGCCGACACTATTTAGAATTGCGCTAGGAGTTGCTCATGGTCTAGAGTACTTGCACCATGGCTGCAAAACAAGGATTGTACATTTCGACATTAAACCACAAAATGTACTATTAGATGACAATTTTTGCCCCAAAGTTTCCGACTTTGGGCTCGCTAAGCTCTGTGAGAAAAAAGAGAGCATCTTGTCATTGCTGGACACAAGAGGTACAGTAGGGTACATTGCACCAGAGATGATCTCCAGAGTTTATGGGAATGTGTCACACAAGTCAGATGTGTATAGCTATGGAATGTTGGTTCTTGATATGATTGGTGCAAGGAACAAAGAAAAATTTAATCAAGCCTCTTCTTCTAACACAAGTTCGATGTACTTTCCTGAATGGGTATATAGGGATCTTGAATCAAGCAAGTCCGAAAGGAATATTGAAAATGGAATCAACAGCGAAGAGGATGAGCTAGCAAAGAAGATGACTTTGGTGGGTTTGTGGTGTATTCAGCCTTCCCCAACAGATCGCCCAGCGATGAACAAAGTTGTAGAGATGATGGAAGGAAGCTTGGATGCTCTTGAAGTCCCTCCAAAGCCTATTTTTCAAATTCCCACCGTTCCTTTACAAGAATTTTCAACATTTTCAGAAGATATCTCTGTTTACACACTGTGATGATCCAAGAAGCCTCCTTGGAACCTATCAAAGCACGTAAGTAGCTATATATATATATATTCAAAAATGTCATATATTATTTACATTTCTGATAAACTTGAGGACTTTTCTGTTAAGTTAGTTTTTTTTTTTTTTTTAATTGAATATAAAATTTATTCAAATCTAAAAAAACCATTTTTACATCAAGTGCAACTTCTATTCGAATGTTTGAAAGAAAATTAGATGATTAAAGTTTCTTATGTATTCCTCGATGCAAACCATAATTGAAGTGCTCCATCATACTTGCGGCCTTGGAGATTGTTAATGGAGGAGATACGGTTGCGGACTTGTTTGTCGAGGAGTTTGATCAAACGAGGTGCGGATGTGGGAGTGTCTCCGTGGTGTCGACATAAACTAGTTTTTTACTTACTATGTTAAACTAGTGAATACAGATTTCTATCACGATAAAACGTTAGAGGCGTCACACCAAAACATGATGAAATCAAGACTAGTCATCTACGGATAACTCAATCAGTCATCAGACTAAATCCATTTTTTTCTTGGGGTAAAAATATAACACTAAAAAGAATATTATTGTAAATGATCTTGGGTGTTTGGTAGATAAGTTAAAGGGATAAAGTGTGGTAAATGTTTACCAACAAGTCCCTCTCATTCTCCTTCCCCACTGAAATTTATTTTCCATGTTTTTAATAAATGCTCTTGATGATCTCTGTTTTTGTTCACTATGAGTCAACTAATAAAGCCAATTGATTTAAAAACAGCTATTGAGTCTCTCTCTCTCTGTTATTTCTCAAATATGAGGTCAATACTTTGCAGTTAAAGATAAAATCATAAACATAACTTTAAAGGAAAAATGAGGCGTTTATATTCTTCCATATATGTGATGTAAGGTAGTTTATTAATATATATAAAAAAATATCTTTAGACTGCGATTGAAAAAGAAGCTGGTGAAGTTACTGATGAGTTCTTGGCTTGGTCCAACAATGCTATGCTTACGATCTTCAACCCTTTTACTCAGCAGTGTAGTTCTGTTACAGCTGTTTGCTGCTCAAATCGATGCTCAAAGATCTACAAGTCCATGGCAGACACTAACCGGTGAGCATTGCTCTCACTTTCTCTCTTTCTTATGCGCATGCTTTTTTATTTTATTTTTGAATTGAATGTAAAATTTATTCAAACTAAAAAATCCTTTGTACATCAAGTGCTACAGATAATTGAAATGTTGAAAAATGTTGGAAAATATCAATTTGTTTAGTCAGCTTTTCAACAAAATAGGTGAAAACAAGAGAACTTAAGTAGTAACTACGAAATAGGTGAGTCGTTCTTTCTTTGTCCATATGTGTAGTTAGGATAATACACTTTGATTTCAGAATAACAGTTATTGGAAAGTTGGTTTTTTTTTTTTTATTGGTATAAAAGGATGATCCGGTTTTTTACCCACTGACTCATTCCCCAGGGTGAATGTAGGCGTCGAGTAGTCTACTCACCAGTTTTTCGTAATTTAATAAATTTTTGTGTTTGAAAGGAATCGATCTCTATTATAAACCTAAAGGACAACTCCTCAGGTGGGAACTATCTACTATTGAAAAGTTGATTTTTTTTTTTTTTTTTGGGATTTAAAGCTTAGACAATAAAGGGTAGTTCCCAAATATTAAAAAGTCCAATAATTATGGAAGCATAAATACTTTTGTCTCTTGTATTAAAATAATTTGTGATTACTAATTCTTTTACTAGGTGATGCTCCACGTGTGATTGCTCGTGGTGGGTTTTCTGGATTGTTTCCGGATTCGAGTATTGACGCATACAATTTTGCAATCGAGACAAGTTTACCTGGTGCTATTCAATGGTGTGATGTTCAGTTAACCAAAGATAGAGTTGGGATTTGCTTCCCTGATTTAAATCTGGCCAATGCTTCAAATATTCAAGATGTTTACACAAATCGCCAAAAATCTTACCCGGTTAATGAAGTCCCTACTCAGGGTTGGTTCACCATTGATTTCTCCTTGAGGGATCTCAAGAATGTATCCTGTAAGTGTTTATGTTTCAGTCAGTACGTTTTTAAAGTGTCGTGTAGCAATGAATTTTGTTTTATTTTCTTTCACCTCAGTGACCCGAAGAATATTCTCGCGATCAGAAAAATTCAATGCAAATGGATATACGATTTTGACGATTCAACATGTAACAACGTTAAAACCAGAAGGTTTTTGATTAAATGTTCAGCACGATGCATTTTACGAGCAACAAAATTTTAGCATGAGCAATTTTCTGTTATCAGCTTCAAGAACTGTTGCTATTGACTATATCTCTTCCCCTGAGGTGAATTTCTTTAGGAAAATTGCTGGCCGTTTCGGGCGTAATGAACCGAGTTTCGTGTTCCAGTTTCTTAAGAAAGAAGAGTTCGAGCCGACAACAAACAGAACATATGGTTCTATCTTGAGCAACCTAACTTTTGTCAAGACGTTTGCTTCAGGGATTCTTGTTCCAAATTTTGTTCTGAAGGTTCCAAAAGAGCAATTATATATGAGTTCTTGGAAAATGGATCACTTGATAAGTTCATTTCAGGCAAGAGCTCGGTGAATATGGATTGGCCGACACTATTTAGAATTGCGCTAGGAGTTGCTCATGGTCTAGACTACTTGCACCATGGCTGCAAAACAAGGATTGTACATTTTGACATTAAACCACAAAATGTACTCTTAGATGACAATTTGTGCCCCAAAGTTTCGGACTTTGGGCTCGCTAAGCTCTGTGAGAAGAAAGAGAGCATCTTGTCGTTGCTTGACACAAGAGGTACAGTAGGGTACATTGCACCAGAGATGATCTCCAGAGTTTATGGGAATGTGTCACACAAGTCAGATGTGTATAGCTATGGAATGTTGGTTCTTGATATGATTGGTGCAAGGAACAAAGAAAAATTTAATCAAGCCTCTTCTTCTAACACAAGTTCGATGTACTTTCCTGAATGGGTATATAGGGATCTTGAATCAGGCAAGCCCGGAAGGAATATTGAGAATGGAATCAACAGCGAAGAGGATGAGCTAGCAAAGAAGATGACATTGGTGGGATTGTGGTGTATTCAGCCTTCCCCAACAGATCGCCCACCGATGAACAGAGTTGTAGAGATGATGGAAGGCAGCTTGGATGATCTTGAAGTCCCTCCTAGGCCTGTTTTTCAAATTCCTGCAGTGCCTTTACAAGAATCTTCAACATTTTTCGAGGATATCTCTGTTTCCACACAAATATGATCCAAGAAGCCTCCTTGGAACCTATCAACGCGCATCTACTATATATATTATTTACTTTCAGGATTAACCAGAGGACTTTTCTGTAAACTAGTTTTTTTCTCACTATGGTAAACTAGTTAATACAGATTTTTATCGCGAAAAAAACGTTCGAGGCGTCACACGAAAACATGAAATCAAGACTATTCATCAACAAATTAACTCAATCTGTCATCAGACTAGATCCCTTTTTTTCTTGTGGGTGAAAATATAACACTAAAAAGACTATTATTGTAAATGATCTACCAAATGGTTCATGCCTCAGTGGATTTTCTTGTTATATCAAAAAATGGTGCGAGTGGGGACTATCCTGGATGTACAAACTTGGCATATGAGAAGGCAATCCAAGATGGTGCTGATGTTATCGATTGTTCCGTCCAAATGTCTAGTGATGGGACACCCTTTTGTGCAAGTTCGATCAACCTCGGGGATAGCACAATGGTCGCACAAAGTCCTTTCAGAAACTGTTCGACAACTATTCCTGAGATTAGTTCAGATGATGGAATATACACTTTTACTCTCACATGGCCTGAGATCCAGAACTTGACTCGTAAGTTTTCCCTCAAATTTTCCAATTGCTCTAGAAAAATGCTAGTCTGTTTTGCACACTCTTATTCCTACTATTTATAGTAACTAATAGAGAGCTCTGTTTCTAGTCCTACTTAACTTTAAAAAATTATAAATAGATTGCAAGTATCTTTCTTGACGAGTTTACATTCTCCTAGGTTGATATGTTGTTATCATAATTACTTGCCACTTTAGAGATTACAGTGACTATTCTCCTATCTATTTTTGCAGCTGCTATTTCAAACCCCTACAAGATTTACAATATTATGAGGAATCCGAAAGAGAGAAATTCGGGGAAGCTTATTTCCCTTTCAGAATTCTTAAACTTGGCTACAAACTCCACTTCTCTCTCCGGTGTCTTGATCAGTGTAGAGGTGAGTTCTCGTGTAAAGTCTTGAGTTTTATCAATCGAACCGTTATATCTTATTAGTCTATGTTTTTTGTGTCCTTCAGAATGCAGTATACTTAAGAGAGAAGCAAGAGCTCGATGTGGTTAAAGCGATTCTTGATACACTCACGGAAACTGGTTACAGCAATGGAACAACCGCAACAAAGGTCATGATTCAGTCTACGAATAGCTCGGTTCTAGTTGACATCAAGAAGCAGAGCAAGTACAAGACTGTCTACAAAATTGAAGAAACCATTCGTGATATTAGTGAGTCTGCTATCGAAGACATAAAGAAATTCGCTAACGCTGTTGTCATTCAAAGATCGACAGTCTTTCCGATAAATGATGGGTTCCTCACTGGACAAACCAATGTTGTGGAGAGACTGCAGAAGTCTCAGCTCCCGGTTTATGTGGAACTGTTTCAGAATGAGTTTGTCACTCAAGCATATGACTTCTTCTCTGATGCAACTATTCAGATAAACACATATATCTATGAAGCCGGTGTCAATGGAACCATCACCGAGTTCCCTTTTACAGCTGCAAGATACAAAAGTAAGTGGCCCAAATTTCACCAAAAGGTCTCACAACACAAAATAATTAACATCATGCCTAACATTGTTTATTGTTTGCAGGGAATCGATGTTTTGGCAGAGAAAAAATACCACCTTACATGTTACCTGTTCTACCCGGTGGCCTCTTAAACGGTCTGAGTCCTCTGTCCTTACCTCCAGCCCAAGCTCCAAACCCGGTTTTGACAGATAATGATGTTACTGAGCCACCACTACCTCCGGTTATAGCAAAAGCCCCAACATCAACCCCTGGAACTCCATCAACCATTGCACAAGCACCTAGCGGACAAAACCGAGTTACACTATCTCTTCTCCTCTCTGTTTTTTTCCTCTCTCTTCTACTTATGTGATCAAAACCTTATATCACATCTCATCTCTGTTTATAATGTCTTCCACCATCATAAAGATTTATGAGACGGGAAAACGAGTTAGTGATAAACCTCAACCTAGAATCTCTCTGCGAGATCGAAGATCGAGCAATAACAGACTAGAGACCAACCGTAAGACTAGAAAGGTCGATCCGAAGAACTGAGATTGATGGTGAGATTGATGGTGATGACAGAGTTTTGATTGAGAGAGAAAGATTGAGTTTTTGATAAAATTAGGTTAGCTTCCGTCATTTGCGGCGCTTCCCTTTACATAATGTTTCTGAAATCAGCAAATACCGGTTTACACACACATGTGCCGGTTTAGATAACTCACATAAATAAAGATAGAATTGAGATACGGTTTAGGTGATATCCTATCACAATACTCCCCTGTTGTGAACATCCTTGTCCTCAAGGATGAAAACTTTTGCGCATTGGCTTCATTGTCTCCAACGATAGCAGAGACAGAGACTGATTCAGTAGCCGTAGATTCATCATCCTCTTTGCAGCGTGACAATTCTGGTGGCCTTGGGGAGTGGTACACTTCATAAACACAAAATTCAGCCAGAGAATTCTCAACATAACCAAGGCATGTATATTTAGCATCCCAAACAGCTTCTGTTTGTGTAACATCATTCCAATTTGTCTCTCTTTGTACCTCATTAGACTGAGGGGTTGAACCAGTGATTTGCTGAAAAGCAGAATTTGATGGTAGCTTGAACCATGAATCACAAACACACCCCTCACCAACAGAGAAGAATCCATAACTTATATGACCAGCTTCACAACCACAGTTGAAGACTTGTTTCCAGATAAAATTCAAGTAAGTGAAGTAGTCCAGACCTGAAGAACCTTGAAATTCGGTACTAAGCTGCTCCAAATCATTGTAATGAGTACAAAATCCAGTTTTGGGACGATTCTTGGTGAAGAGAAGCTTGTCAGGACTTGTGAAGAGTATAACAATATCCACACAAAATTCCAGCCTTGAAAGTGTTTGTAATAGCCTAGATCTCCATTTGTGCTTCAAGTGAAATTTAACATCACCATATATTAAATGACATGCATTCTTCTGTCCAATAACAATTCTCTTAGCCAATTCTTCTGAAAATTCTTGAGGCAATTTCTCCAATGCTGCTCGTAGCTTCTTTAGGTGAGTGTGACAGCCACTAAATTCAATAAAACCTCTTTTCCTGAATAGATAGAGTGTATGCACATCAAGGTTCTCAGGAGACAGCAGCTCATGGTCTTTCTCAAGCTTGCTCAGCCCTCTAAAATTTTTTCTTCATTGTCTCTTTATTCCTCTCAAACCCAGCTGAACATAGTTCTTTGAGAATGAACCATATAAATGACCATGAATCTTCCTTTAGTACCCATTGCTAGAGC
>CM022179.2:7247856-7324820 GCA_011420285.2 Erysimum cheiranthoides | reverse complement strand
AATTAACAAATAACCAAACCAAACCGACTTGAATTTATCAGAAACTAATCGAATCAACCAAAATTTCCAAAGATAGTTCAATTTGACAAAAATGATTATCCAAAAAATTGAAAATCGAACCAAACCAAATAAAATTACCATGATTTTCAGATTCACATCCAATATTCCGCTTTTACCCATAGACGGTCCATTGCTAAGTTTACACATCGCAATTTTTTCATTTGATCTCTTTAAAATCACAGATTATTACATCGAAAATTGTATCTAGAGTTGGGTAAATACAACTTCAATTTGGCAAAATTCTTCTTCACTTGAAACAAATATTTTTGAATTTTTGCAATCAAATATTTCCTCTCCAGTTTTCATAATTCATCTTACATTAAACAAATTTATAATAAAATCCATAACAGTTTCATATTGTTTTGATAATTTCTTATTGTAAAATAGTGAAAATATTAAGATATGGAATCAAATAAAAAATTAAACTTCTGAGTAAATTAGAAAAAATTTTAAATAGTGAACAAAATAGTTAACATTATATAATTGTAATAAAGAATATAATAGAGAATTGTAATTAAAGATAGTGAAGATAATAGAGAAGTTTCAGCAAGCTTTACGTGCAAAGTCATTAGTCATATTCAATCCATGCATTACATTAGAGAAATAAACATATGCCAGCCATTACATTCGAGAAATTATTTGTACAAAATGTGAGCCAATGGATTGTCAAAAAAATGAATACCATATTTATAAAGTTGATATTACAATTAGATTCGGGATCACAATAAGATAGATGTTTAATTCACCAAATACAAATGATATGTAGGGTAGAATTTGAGAGTTTAGAATAAACTTTAGACTCATTTTTCAATGACTTATGAAGTTTAACCATGATAATGCAATCTTGTAATTCAAAAACATAACAAATGAAATGCTTGATATGACCAAAAAAATAGAGGTAAACAACAAAAAATTCTTAATTTCAAGAAAAACTCATAATAATAGAGTTCATATCTGAAAAAATTATTTGTGTAAAATAGAGTTATTTAGGTATGCTATAGATTAGGTTTTATAAGCTAGTATATGATCACCGAATTAATCAACTTCATTGGATGTGATTGTAGTCTGAAGAGGAACTAAAGCGGGAAGTTCAGCTCTGTGTCACTAGGGTTCGGGATTCCGATCAGAAGTTGCAGAATGCTGCTCTGAAAACATTTCGGTAAATTCTTGCATATCTTTGACCGAAATTGATTTATTCAGCTATGGTTATTTGTGGAGTTGATTATATCTCAGAGTGCCATTTGATTATTATAATTCTAGGAGCTATATTTTGATGAGTGTGTTTACGTGTTCCTTATAAAATTTTGTGACATTATATTGTAGCCTTTCTTTGTCTTTGATACTAACAGATCTGTACATGTTTTGTGTTTTCTCATTACGACAAATGTCTCAATCTAAGAAAATGGGTATTTTGGAGAGCTACGAGGTAAACCAATTCCTGAGTTGATGGAGCTTGAATTAAAAAGTGAGCTTAGGTTACGTTTGTTAACTGTAACTGAAAGTAAGGATGAGTTACTTCTGCGCTTAGCTAAAGCGGTAAATCACAGAATTGAAATAACTGAAAATGAGAAATCACTAGCTCCCTCCCTGGTGGCTACAAAAGAAATTAAAGGTGGAGACTACCCATTAGCCTTCCTGGATTTGGAGTTTAAACAATGTACGATTCTAGAGGTTGGGATTATCCTTGTGGACCCCAAGATGTGGAATGGGAAATTTTTTAATGCAACTATAAGGCACTCAAAGGAGTTTATGAATTCCTATGTTGGTCGGCCCAATCTCCCTAGAATAACTCTAGAGGGCAATGATTCACCTAGGTTCAGGGATATACACGAGACAATTTTTGATTGTTTTAACGGCAAGATTTTCGTAGGTCACAACATCCATGGCTGCGATTTATTGCGTATCAGAGACCGTTGCTTTGACTTAGGTTTAGATGTGCCAAAACCTAGATGAGTAATTGATACATACAACTGAATGAAGGATAATACTCGCTGAAGCTTATATCCAGAGTTAAAACTAGCGGATCTTGCTGTCCAATTTGAGTTAGGTGAACAAATTCATAGAGCTACTGAGGACTGTTTGCTCAATATTGAAGTTTTCAAGAGAGTATTAGCATCCAAAAACCTGGTAATTAAGTTAATAAAAAAACACTTCATTATTTTAAGTATAAATTAATTTTAAATATAAGTTAATATGTTTTGTGGTTAATTGTTTGAAGTTTGAAATACTTGAAACTATAGAGGGCGAAAATACTGAAAAGAGCGACAATACTAGAAAGAGAAGAAGAGGAGGTTGGTAGTACCCAACCTCTTGGGTTTGGAGTTTTAGGTTTTTGGTATAGTAATTTGTTTTGGTATGTTCTCTCATGCCTCCGAGCTCAGGATGAGGACATTCTGGATCTTTGTTAGTGAAATGGTGCAGGTAGCTTACATCAGCTTTAGTACTTCAAAGTTCCTCTTTTGCTGTTTTCATATTACTTTTGGAAGTTTTTATCCTGCTTATATAAATGGTTGACAAGGACTTGGTTTATAATTTTTTTGTGTAGCACAGGTTGAAACAGTGGCTCAGTTTGGTGTTGTTTTTCGGGTTTTGGGTTTAGAGAAACATTAACCATTCGGGTATTTTTTTTTATATCGGGTCGGGTTTGGTTCGGGTTACTTCGGGTTTTAAACTGAACTAGTCTTCAAATACCCGAATTGACCAACAAAATATGTAAATATGAAATGAAATTATCAAAGTAAGACATAATATCAAATATCAAAGTCAAAGTAAAATGTTAAATTGAGTTAGCAAATTCAAAGCATAACAACCAAAATTGATCTCAAATTACCCAAAAATAACATAAATTTTTTTATGTAATCTAGAACTAACAAAATAAGATCTAGTAGGAAAATTTTATTTTGAAAGTTAGTTTGCATTATTTTTTTTAATTCTAAATAACAACCAAAGTATATTAAAATTTTATTTAAAAAATCCAAAATTAGTTTCACAAAAATATTGCAAAGTGAGGAAAAAACAAACACTAATCCGCTTCAATGCACAATCTTAAATCCCTAAGTTTCTATCAAAACAAAAACATATTGAGATTAAAAACAAATAATAAACTTAAAACAAAAACAAGTATAATAAGTTCATAGGGAAAAAAGTATAATAAGCTCCTAACAAGTTTATCTTAAGTCCAAATATAATTAATATTTTTTGGTATATAATTGTATTTCGGGTATTTCGGGTACCCTTTCAATTTTCGGTTCGGTTCGGGTTCGGGTCCGGGTCCGGGTTTTCGGATATTGAACTCTAATACCCATTTGGGTATTTTTATAATACGGGTTCGGGTTCGGTTTTCTTTTTTCGCGTCGGGTTCGGGTTCGGTAAAAATGCCCAGCTCTAATTATCCCTATTTATAGAGTAAATTTCTTGTAGATTCACACGTGAATGATACAAATGCCCGATTCATAAAGAGAACCGGAACTTACACCGTAGAAATGTAATGTTTTTGGTTTAGACATCCAACCCGGTTTGGAGATAACCGAGTTAGAGCAGTGTATCAAACAATTTACCCACTATACACAATCTAAATGATCGACGTCGTACTGACTACGCTACTGTATCTTTCCCTCCTCTGTCTCCTCATCCTTGTGGGCGTTGGTTCATGATTTCTTCCGTATCTATCTCCGCCGAAATTAGTGGCTAAGGCAATGACGAAATCATCCGAAATCGGTTTCCTCACTTATCAACTCAGTGGCGTAAGAATTTCACATAGTTACAGTGACGTCCTCAGTCGTGTAGCCCTAAATTCCACTCCGTCCCTCCAACCCATCGTCGTGTCTCACATTTTTAAAATTGCTGTCATGCTTGCAATTACCTGTTGTCTGTTGATCAATGAGCGAGCATCAAATGCATCTCCCACATTGGCAGAAACCCAACAAAACAAGGTAAGGAGAGTAATCACTTTAGAATCTTTTGTTTTGTTCTTACTAATAAAACAAAAGAAACTTATAATTGACTTTACCATCTACCAAATGGTTCATGTCTCAGTGGATTTTCTTGTTATATCAAAAAATGGTGCGAGTGGGGACTATCCTGGATGTACAAACTTGGCATATGAAAAGGCAATCAAAGATGGTGCTCATGTTATCGATTGCGCCATCCAAATGTCAAGAGACGGGACACCCTTTTGTGCAAGTTCGATCGACCTGGGGAATAGCACAATGGTCGCACAACTCCTTTCAGAAACCGTTCAACAATTGTTCCTGAGATTAGCTCAGTTGGTGGAATATACACTTTTACTCTCACATGGCCTGAGATCCAGAACTTACTCGTAAGTTTTCCCTCAGATTTTCTGGTTGCTTTAGACAAATGCTAGTCTTATTCCTACTATTTATAGTAACTAATCGGAGAGCGCTGTTTCTAGTACTACTTAACTTTAAAATGTAACAAATAGATGTAAGTATTTGTTTTCCTAACAAGTTTTTTTTTTTTTTTTTTTTTTTTTTTTTTGAATGAATGTAAAATTTATTCAACAAAAAAACCTTTTTTACAATATATGCATCCTTCTTTTTTTGAAGTTGCCAAAAAATCTGAAATTTATTTGTATCGAGAGCTAAAATAAAAACAGGTAGAAACAGAGTCTTGCTTCTTGTGGCTAGTCAAATTCGAAGTCCATCCTTGAACTTGGAGTAGCCTGGTTGCTGGAGAGATAGCAGCCGATTACGAACCAGCCGATCAACAAGTCTGATGAGATGTTCCGCTAGCCAAGTTTACATTCTCCTAGGTTGATATGTTGTCGTCAAAATTACTTGCCACTTTAGAGATTACATAATCTGAGAGTTACATTACAGATTAACCAGAGGACTTTTCTGTTAAACTAGTTTTTTTTCGTACTATATTAAACTAGTTAATACAGATTTCTTTCACGATAAAACGTTCGAGGCGTCACACGAAAACATGAAATCAAGACTAGTCATCTACGAATAACTCAATCAGTCATCAGACTAAATCCTTTTTTTTCTTGGGGTAAAAATATAACACTAAAAATAATATTATTGTCAATGATCTTCGGTGTTTGGTAGATAATTTATAGGGATAAAGTGTGGTATATATTTACCAACAAGTCCCTCTCATTCCCCTTCCCCACTGAAATTTATTTTCAATGTTTTAATAAATGTTCTTGATTCTCTCTGTTTTTGGTCACTATGAGTCAACTAATAAAGCCAATTAATTTAAAAACAGCTCGTGAGTCTCTCTCTCTGTTATTTCTCAAATATGAGGTCAATACTTTGCATTTAAAGATAAAATCATAAACATAACTTTAAACGAGAAATCGTATACATGTGATGTAAGGTAGTTTATTCATATATATAAAAAAATCTCTTTAGACTGCGATTAAAAAGGAAGCTGGTGAAGTTACTGATGAGTTCTTGGCTTCGTCCAACAATGCTATGCTTACGATCTTCAACCCTTTTACTCAGCGGTGTAGTTCTGTTACAGCTGTTTGCTGCTCAAATCGACGCTCAGAATTCTACAAGTCCATGGCAGACACTAACCGGTGAGAATTGCTCTTGTCCAATAATTACTTTAATTATGGGAGCATAAATACTTTTGTGTCTTGTATTAAAATAATTTGTGTTTACTAATTCTTTTACTAGGTGATGCTCCACGTGTGATTGCTCGTGGTGGGTTTTCTGGATTTTTTCCAGATTCGAGTCTTGCTGCTTACCAACTTGCAATGCAGACAAGTTTACCTGGTACTATTCTATGGTGTGATGTTCAGCTAACCCAAGATAGAGTTGGGATTTGCTTCCCTGGTTTAAATCTGGCGCCCAATGCTTCAAATATTCAATATGTTTACAAAAATCGCCAAAAATCTTACCCGGTTAATGGAGTCCCTACTCAGGGTTGGTTCACCATTGATTTCTCCTTGAGGGAGCTCGAGAATGTATCATGTAAGCGTTTATGTTTCAGTCAGTACGTTTTTAAAGTGTCGTATAGCAATGAATTTTGTTTTATTTCCTTTCACCTCAGTGACCCGGAGAATATTCTCGCAATCAGAAAAATTCAATGCAAATGGATATACGATTTTGACGATTCAAAATGTAACAACGTTAAAACCAGAAGGTTTTTGGTTAAATGTTCAGCACGATGCATTTTACGAGCAACAAAATTTTAGCATAAGCAATTTTCTGTTATCAGCTTCAAGAACTGTTGCTATTGACTATATCTCTTCCCCTGAGGTGAGTTTCTTTAGGAAAATTGCTGGCCGTTTCGGGCGTAATGAACCGAGTTTCGTGTTCCAGTTTCTTAAGAAAGAAGAGTTCGAGCCGACAACTAACAGAACATATGGTTCTATATTGAGCAACCTAACTTTTGTCAAGACGTTTGCTTCAGGGATTCTTGTTCCAAAGTCTTACATATTGCCACTCGATGACCAGCAGTACTTGCTTCCTCATACATCCTTAGTTCAAGATGCTCACAAAGCAGGATTACAAGTATACGCGTCAGGTTTCGCAAATGATATTGATATTGCATACAATTACAGTTTCGATCCAGTGTCTGAGTATCTATCTTTTGTGGACAATGACGATTTCTCTGTCGATGGTGTGCTCTCTGATTTTCCCATTACTGCATCTGCGGCCTTCGGTAAGAAAAATTTCTTTGTCCTTAAAACATTACTGGAAATACTCAAAATCAAACATTTCCTATTCATATTTACCTCAGATTGCTTCTCCCACATTGGTAGAAACCCTACAAAACAAGGTAAGGAGAGTAATTACTTTATATTTTTTTTGGTCTGTTCTTACTAATACAACAAAAGAAACTTATAATTGACTTTATCATCTACCAAATGGTTCATGCCACAGTGGATTTTCTTGTTATATCAAAACATGGTGCGAGTGGGGACTATCCTCGATGTACAAACATGGCATATGAGAAGGCAATCCAAGATGGTACTGATGTTATCAATTGCTCGGTCCAAATGTCGAGTGACGGGACACCCTTTTGTGCAGATACGATTGACCTCGGGGATAACACAATGGTCGGACAAACTCCTTTCAGAAATCGTTCGATAACTATTCCTGAGTTGAAATCAGATGGTGGAATATATACTTTTACTCTCACATGGCCTGAGATCCAGAACTTGACTCGTAAGTTTTCCCTCAAATTTTCCAATTGCTTTAGAAAAATGGTAGTCTGTTTTGCACACTCTTATTCCTATTATTTATAGTAACTAATCAAAGAGCTCTGTTTCTAGTCCTACTTAACTTAAAATGTTAATAGATGCAAGTATCTATTTTCTTAACAAGTTTACATTCTCATAGGTTGATATGTTGTCGTCAAAATTACTTGCCACTCTACAGATACATAATCTGAGAATTACAGTAATTATGCCCTAATCTTCCATCTTTTTGTGCAGCTGCTATTTACAGCCCCTACTGGAAGTACAATATTTTAAGGAATCCGAAAGAGAAAAATTCGGGGAAGTTTGTTTCCCTTTCTGAATTCCTAAACTTGGCAAAAAACTCCACTTCTCTATCCGGTGTCATGATCACTGTAATGGTGAGTTCTGGTGTACCTATATGTATTGAGTTTTATCAATTGGGCTGTGATGTCTCCTTAGTCTATGTTTTTTGTGTCCATCAGAATGCACTATACCTAAGAGAGAAGCAAGGGCTCGATGTGGTTAAAGCAATTCTTGATACACTCACGGTAAATAGTTACAGCAACGGAACAACCGTGAAGGTCATGATTCAGTCTACGAATAGAGCGGTTCTAGTTGACATCAAGAAGCAGAGCAAGTATGAGACTGTCTACATAATTGAAGAAACCATTCGTGATATTAGTGATTCTGCTATTGAAGACATAAAGAAAGTCGCTAACGCTGTTGTCATTCGAAAGCCGACAGTCTTTCCTTCCTATGATGGGTTCCTCACTGGGCAAACCAATGTTGTAGAGAGGCTGCAAAAGTCTCAGCTCCCGGTTTATGTGGAACTGTTTCGGAATGAGATGGTCACTCAACCGTATGACTTCTTCTCTGATGCAACTGTTCAAATAAACTCATATATCTATGGAGCCGGTGTCAATGGAACCATGAACGAGTTCCCTTTCACAGCTGCAAGATACAAAAGTAAATGGCCCAAAATTTTCATCAAAAGGTCTCACTACACAAAATAATTATCATCAATGCCTACACTTGTTTATCTTTTGCAGGTAATCGATGTTTGGGCAGAAAAGATAAACCATCTTACATGTTACCTGTTCAACCCGGTGGCCTCTTAACAACTGTGAGTCTTCCGTCCTTACCTCCAGCTCAAGCTTCAAACTTACAAGCACCTAGCAGAAGTAAGTCTCTCTCTCTTTTCTAAGTTTGTTCTATACTTTTCTTCTTCTTCTAGATCAAGTTTGGTTCCCTTCTGACAAATTTTACTTGTTCAATGGTTGTGCATGGACTTTAGTCAAAGCAATTCGCGTAGGTGAGTTTTGCTGGCCAGATGAAGTTCAACTGTTTTCGTCCAATATTAATAAAAAAAGTTACTAACTTAACATTCTCTTTGTTTTCTAGTTTCGGGATCAGTAGCAGGAGCTGTTTTGTTACTGGTCTTATTAACATTATTTATCTGTTTACTCCGAAAGAGAGAATCACGACTGAGAAAGCAGAGCCTCAAGGCCCTTATTCCACTCAAACACTTTAGTTATGCACAAGTGAAAAGAATCACAAAGTCATTTGCGGAAGAGGTTGGGAGAGGTGGATTTGGAATTGTTTATCGAGGAACACTTGGTGATGGTCGTATGGTTGCGGTGAAAGTCTTGAAAGAATCAAAGAGTAATGGTGAAGACTTCATAAATGAAGTTGCGAGCATGAGCAGAACTTCTCATCTCAACATTGTTTCCTTGCTTGGATTTTGCTCTGAAGGTTCCAAAAGAGCAATTATATATGAGTTCTTGGAAAATGGATCACTTGATAAGTTCATTTCAGGCAAGAGCTCGGTGAATATGGATTGGCCGACACTATTTAGAATTGCGCTAGGAGTTGCTCATGGTCTAGAGTACTTGCACCATGGCTGCAAAACAAGGATTGTACATTTCGACATTAAACCACAAAATGTACTATTAGATGACAATTTTTGCCCCAAAGTTTCCGACTTTGGGCTCGCTAAGCTCTGTGAGAAAAAAGAGAGCATCTTGTCATTGCTGGACACAAGAGGTACAGTAGGGTACATTGCACCAGAGATGATCTCCAGAGTTTATGGGAATGTGTCACACAAGTCAGATGTGTATAGCTATGGAATGTTGGTTCTTGATATGATTGGTGCAAGGAACAAAGAAAAATTTAATCAAGCCTCTTCTTCTAACACAAGTTCGATGTACTTTCCTGAATGGGTATATAGGGATCTTGAATCAAGCAAGTCCGAAAGGAATATTGAAAATGGAATCAACAGCGAAGAGGATGAGCTAGCAAAGAAGATGACTTTGGTGGGTTTGTGGTGTATTCAGCCTTCCCCAACAGATCGCCCAGCGATGAACAAAGTTGTAGAGATGATGGAAGGAAGCTTGGATGCTCTTGAAGTCCCTCCAAAGCCTATTTTTCAAATTCCCACCGTTCCTTTACAAGAATTTTCAACATTTTCAGAAGATATCTCTGTTTACACACTGTGATGATCCAAGAAGCCTCCTTGGAACCTATCAAAGCACGTAAGTAGCTATATATATATATTCAAAAATGTCATATATTATTTACATTTCTGATAAACTTGAGGACTTTTCTGTTAAGTTAGTTTTTTTTTTTTTTTTAATTGAATATAAAATTTATTCAAATCTAAAAAAACCATTTTTACATCAAGTGCAACTTCTATTCGAATGTTTGAAAGAAAATTAGATGATTAAAGTTTCTTATGTATTCCTCGATGCAAACCATAATTGAAGTGCTCCATCATACTTGCGGCCTTGGAGATTGTTAATGGAGGAGATACGGTTGCGGACTTGTTTGTCGAGGAGTTTGATCAAACGAGGTGCGGATGTGGGAGTGTCTCCGTGGTGTCGACATAAACTAGTTTTTTACTTACTATGTTAAACTAGTGAATACAGATTTCTATCACGATAAAACGTTAGAGGCGTCACACCAAAACATGATGAAATCAAGACTAGTCATCTACGGATAACTCAATCAGTCATCAGACTAAATCCATTTTTTTCTTGGGGTAAAAATATAACACTAAAAAGAATATTATTGTAAATGATCTTGGGTGTTTGGTAGATAAGTTAAAGGGATAAAGTGTGGTAAATGTTTACCAACAAGTCCCTCTCATTCTCCTTCCCCACTGAAATTTATTTTCCATGTTTTTAATAAATGCTCTTGATGATCTCTGTTTTTGTTCACTATGAGTCAACTAATAAAGCCAATTGATTTAAAAACAGCTATTGAGTCTCTCTCTCTCTGTTATTTCTCAAATATGAGGTCAATACTTTGCAGTTAAAGATAAAATCATAAACATAACTTTAAAGGAAAAATGAGGCGTTTATATTCTTCCATATATGTGATGTAAGGTAGTTTATTAATATATATAAAAAAATATCTTTAGACTGCGATTGAAAAAGAAGCTGGTGAAGTTACTGATGAGTTCTTGGCTTGGTCCAACAATGCTATGCTTACGATCTTCAACCCTTTTACTCAGCAGTGTAGTTCTGTTACAGCTGTTTGCTGCTCAAATCGATGCTCAAAGATCTACAAGTCCATGGCAGACACTAACCGGTGAGCATTGCTCTCACTTTCTCTCTTTCTTATGCGCATGCTTTTTTATTTTATTTTTGAATTGAATGTAAAATTTATTCAAACTAAAAAATCCTTTGTACATCAAGTGCTACAGATAATTGAAATGTTGAAAAATGTTGGAAAATATCAATTTGTTTAGTCAGCTTTTCAACAAAATAGGTGAAAACAAGAGAACTTAAGTAGTAACTACGAAATAGGTGAGTCGTTCTTTCTTTGTCCATATGTGTAGTTAGGATAATACACTTTGATTTCAGAATAACAGTTATTGGAAAGTTGGTTTTTTTTTTTTTATTGGTATAAAAGGATGATCCGGTTTTTTACCCACTGACTCATTCCCCAGGGTGAATGTAGGCGTCGAGTAGTCTACTCACCAGTTTTTCGTAATTTAATAAATTTTTGTGTTTGAAAGGAATCGATCTCTATTATAAACCTAAAGGACAACTCCTCAGGTGGGAACTATCTACTATTGAAAAGTTGATTTTTTTTTTTTTTTTTTGGGATTTAAAGCTTAGACAATAAAGGGTAGTTCCCAAATATTAAAAAGTCCAATAATTATGGAAGCATAAATACTTTTGTCTCTTGTATTAAAATAATTTGTGATTACTAATTCTTTTACTAGGTGATGCTCCACGTGTGATTGCTCGTGGTGGGTTTTCTGGATTGTTTCCGGATTCGAGTATTGACGCATACAATTTTGCAATCGAGACAAGTTTACCTGGTGCTATTCAATGGTGTGATGTTCAGTTAACCAAAGATAGAGTTGGGATTTGCTTCCCTGATTTAAATCTGGCCAATGCTTCAAATATTCAAGATGTTTACACAAATCGCCAAAAATCTTACCCGGTTAATGAAGTCCCTACTCAGGGTTGGTTCACCATTGATTTCTCCTTGAGGGATCTCAAGAATGTATCCTGTAAGTGTTTATGTTTCAGTCAGTACGTTTTTAAAGTGTCGTGTAGCAATGAATTTTGTTTTATTTTCTTTCACCTCAGTGACCCGAAGAATATTCTCGCGATCAGAAAAATTCAATGCAAATGGATATACGATTTTGACGATTCAACATGTAACAACGTTAAAACCAGAAGGTTTTTGATTAAATGTTCAGCACGATGCATTTTACGAGCAACAAAATTTTAGCATGAGCAATTTTCTGTTATCAGCTTCAAGAACTGTTGCTATTGACTATATCTCTTCCCCTGAGGTGAATTTCTTTAGGAAAATTGCTGGCCGTTTCGGGCGTAATGAACCGAGTTTCGTGTTCCAGTTTCTTAAGAAAGAAGAGTTCGAGCCGACAACAAACAGAACATATGGTTCTATCTTGAGCAACCTAACTTTTGTCAAGACGTTTGCTTCAGGGATTCTTGTTCCAAATTTTGTTCTGAAGGTTCCAAAAGAGCAATTATATATGAGTTCTTGGAAAATGGATCACTTGATAAGTTCATTTCAGGCAAGAGCTCGGTGAATATGGATTGGCCGACACTATTTAGAATTGCGCTAGGAGTTGCTCATGGTCTAGACTACTTGCACCATGGCTGCAAAACAAGGATTGTACATTTTGACATTAAACCACAAAATGTACTCTTAGATGACAATTTGTGCCCCAAAGTTTCGGACTTTGGGCTCGCTAAGCTCTGTGAGAAGAAAGAGAGCATCTTGTCGTTGCTTGACACAAGAGGTACAGTAGGGTACATTGCACCAGAGATGATCTCCAGAGTTTATGGGAATGTGTCACACAAGTCAGATGTGTATAGCTATGGAATGTTGGTTCTTGATATGATTGGTGCAAGGAACAAAGAAAAATTTAATCAAGCCTCTTCTTCTAACACAAGTTCGATGTACTTTCCTGAATGGGTATATAGGGATCTTGAATCAGGCAAGCCCGGAAGGAATATTGAGAATGGAATCAACAGCGAAGAGGATGAGCTAGCAAAGAAGATGACATTGGTGGGATTGTGGTGTATTCAGCCTTCCCCAACAGATCGCCCACCGATGAACAGAGTTGTAGAGATGATGGAAGGCAGCTTGGATGATCTTGAAGTCCCTCCTAGGCCTGTTTTTCAAATTCCTGCAGTGCCTTTACAAGAATCTTCAACATTTTTCGAGGATATCTCTGTTTCCACACAAATATGATCCAAGAAGCCTCCTTGGAACCTATCAACGCGCATCTACTATATATATTATTTACTTTCAGGATTAACCAGAGGACTTTTCTGTAAACTAGTTTTTTTCTCACTATGGTAAACTAGTTAATACAGATTTTTATCGCGAAAAAACGTTCGAGGCGTCACACGAAAACATGAAATCAAGACTATTCATCAACAAATTAACTCAATCTGTCATCAGACTAGATCCCTTTTTTTCTTGTGGGTGAAAATATAACACTAAAAAGACTATTATTGTAAATGATCTACCAAATGGTTCATGCCTCAGTGGATTTTCTTGTTATATCAAAAAATGGTGCGAGTGGGGACTATCCTGGATGTACAAACTTGGCATATGAGAAGGCAATCCAAGATGGTGCTGATGTTATCGATTGTTCCGTCCAAATGTCTAGTGATGGGACACCCTTTTGTGCAAGTTCGATCAACCTCGGGGATAGCACAATGGTCGCACAAAGTCCTTTCAGAAACTGTTCGACAACTATTCCTGAGATTAGTTCAGATGATGGAATATACACTTTTACTCTCACATGGCCTGAGATCCAGAACTTGACTCGTAAGTTTTCCCTCAAATTTTCCAATTGCTCTAGAAAAATGCTAGTCTGTTTTGCACACTCTTATTCCTACTATTTATAGTAACTAATAGAGAGCTCTGTTTCTAGTCCTACTTAACTTTAAAAAATTATAAATAGATTGCAAGTATCTTTCTTGACGAGTTTACATTCTCCTAGGTTGATATGTTGTTATCATAATTACTTGCCACTTTAGAGATTACAGTGACTATTCTCCTATCTATTTTTGCAGCTGCTATTTCAAACCCCTACAAGATTTACAATATTATGAGGAATCCGAAAGAGAGAAATTCGGGGAAGCTTATTTCCCTTTCAGAATTCTTAAACTTGGCTACAAACTCCACTTCTCTCTCCGGTGTCTTGATCAGTGTAGAGGTGAGTTCTCGTGTAAAGTCTTGAGTTTTATCAATCGAACCGTTATATCTTATTAGTCTATGTTTTTTGTGTCCTTCAGAATGCAGTATACTTAAGAGAGAAGCAAGAGCTCGATGTGGTTAAAGCGATTCTTGATACACTCACGGAAACTGGTTACAGCAATGGAACAACCGCAACAAAGGTCATGATTCAGTCTACGAATAGCTCGGTTCTAGTTGACATCAAGAAGCAGAGCAAGTACAAGACTGTCTACAAAATTGAAGAAACCATTCGTGATATTAGTGAGTCTGCTATCGAAGACATAAAGAAATTCGCTAACGCTGTTGTCATTCAAAGATCGACAGTCTTTCCGATAAATGATGGGTTCCTCACTGGACAAACCAATGTTGTGGAGAGACTGCAGAAGTCTCAGCTCCCGGTTTATGTGGAACTGTTTCAGAATGAGTTTGTCACTCAAGCATATGACTTCTTCTCTGATGCAACTATTCAGATAAACACATATATCTATGAAGCCGGTGTCAATGGAACCATCACCGAGTTCCCTTTTACAGCTGCAAGATACAAAAGTAAGTGGCCCAAATTTCACCAAAAGGTCTCACAACACAAAATAATTAACATCATGCCTAACATTGTTTATTGTTTGCAGGGAATCGATGTTTTGGCAGAGAAAAAATACCACCTTACATGTTACCTGTTCTACCCGGTGGCCTCTTAAACGGTCTGAGTCCTCTGTCCTTACCTCCAGCCCAAGCTCCAAACCCGGTTTTGACAGATAATGATGTTACTGAGCCACCACTACCTCCGGTTATAGCAAAAGCCCCAACATCAACCCCTGGAACTCCATCAACCATTGCACAAGCACCTAGCGGACAAAACCGAGTTACACTATCTCTTCTCCTCTCTGTTTTTTTCCTCTCTCTTCTACTTATGTGATCAAAACCTTATATCACATCTCATCTCTGTTTATAATGTCTTCCACCATCATAAAGATTTATGAGACGGGAAAACGAGTTAGTGATAAACCTCAACCTAGAATCTCTCTGCGAGATCGAAGATCGAGCAATAACAGACTAGAGACCAACCGTAAGACTAGAAAGGTCGATCCGAAGAACTGAGATTGATGGTGAGATTGATGGTGATGACAGAGTTTTGATTGAGAGAGAAAGATTGAGTTTTTGATAAAATTAGGTTAGCTTCCGTCATTTGCGGCGCTTCCCTTTACATAATGTTTCTGAAATCAGCAAATACCGGTTTACACACACATGTGCCGGTTTAGATAACTCACATAAATAAAGATAGAATTGAGATACGGTTTAGGTGATATCCTATCACAATACTCCCCTGTTGTGAACATCCTTGTCCTCAAGGATGAAAACTTTTGCGCATTGGCTTCATTGTCTCCAACGATAGCAGAGACAGAGACTGATTCAGTAGCCGTAGATTCATCATCCTCTTTGCAGCGTGACAATTCTGGTGGCCTTGGGGAGTGGTACACTTCATAAACACAAAATTCAGCCAGAGAATTCTCAACATAACCAAGGCATGTATATTTAGCATCCCAAACAGCTTCTGTTTGTGTAACATCATTCCAATTTGTCTCTCTTTGTACCTCATTAGACTGAGGGGTTGAACCAGTGATTTGCTGAAAAGCAGAATTTGATGGTAGCTTGAACCATGAATCACAAACACACCCCTCACCAACAGAGAAGAATCCATAACTTATATGACCAGCTTCACAACCACAGTTGAAGACTTGTTTCCAGATAAAATTCAAGTAAGTGAAGTAGTCCAGACCTGAAGAACCTTGAAATTCGGTACTAAGCTGCTCCAAATCATTGTAATGAGTACAAAATCCAGTTTTGGGACGATTCTTGGTGAAGAGAAGCTTGTCAGGACTTGTGAAGAGTATAACAATATCCACACAAAATTCCAGCCTTGAAAGTGTTTGTAATAGCCTAGATCTCCATTTGTGCTTCAAGTGAAATTTAACATCACCATATATTAAATGACATGCATTCTTCTGTCCAATAACAATTCTCTTAGCCAATTCTTCTGAAAATTCTTGAGGCAATTTCTCCAATGCTGCTCGTAGCTTCTTTAGGTGAGTGTGACAGCCACTAAATTCAATAAAACCTCTTTTCCTGAATAGATAGAGTGTATGCACATCAAGGTTCTCAGGAGACAGCAGCTCATGGTCTTTCTCAAGCTTGCTCAGCCCTCTAAAATTTTTCTTCATTGTCTCTTTATTCCTCTCAAACCCAGCTGAACATAGTTCTTTGAGAATGAACCATATAAATGACCATGAATCTTCCTTGTACCCATTGCTAGACGTGTCCTTTACCAAGAGCAGATTGTGGCTAATGGTACCATAATCATTGCTTCGACAGTGACTGACTTCCCTCAACACAATAGCCTTTGGAACTAATCCAACTACAACATTCCCTTTGTTAGGCTGAAAACTCACCAAACCCAGCATCATAAGTTCTAAAAGTGCATAATTTGCAGGTAACTTCTCAGCCTTGTTCTTCCAACGATGCCACACATGAAAATCAGTTTGTTGAGTCTCATGTTTAACACAATGCCACATTTTTGTATCAACACAAGAACACGCTGCTAACCTATCAAGATCTTTTAACTTGATCCCTTTTAGATATGTCTTCGTTTGTTGCAGTTCTTGAGTTAACTTAGCCACTTTACCATAGCTCCACCTCGAACTAGACAGCCCTTGCATCAACCTCACCACTCTGCTAAGTTCATAACACTTCTCTGACCCTTTCCACTTATCATGCTCAATCAATACTCCACCAGGTTCCCAGACACGGTTAAACTCTTCTTCATCAAGAGAATTATCTTGACCAATCTCAGAATCACAAATACACCCAAAGGTCTTACCAATGATACATCCAAGATCAGATGACAAGTCATTAACAACAACCAGTGATTCTTTGTGATATCTATGGCCAGGTTCCAAAGAATAGAGCGATACCTGAAATTGTGAAAGCAGGATCTGAGGCGATACTTCTGGACTTGATTCATTCTCTGGAGTAGACTTTTCTTGTCGAATCATGTCCACTGATTTATCAATAATTTCTTCAATAATTACCTCACTTGGTTCCCTAACATCAAAAGACTCTTCATCATCACTTTCCACAACAAAAATCTGACACTTCTTAGATTCCAAATGATGACCATTAGCATAAGATCCATCAGAAGACATACACAGTCCTCTCATTCCGCTTTCTTGTATTTCCTCACACAAAAGTTTCATGGGAGACTTCTCCATGTTGGTTTCAGTGGGAAAGTTTGGTTTATATGGTAGAGTTTTGGTGGCTTCAAGAGAAGGTAATAAGGATGTAGTGTTTGGGATGTTGTAATGGAATTGGTTATTTTGGTTTAGATAGGGACTGAAGGGAGCTCGAGGTTGTATAGCAGGTGTGTGTAAGGGGGATGATTCAAAGAGTTTGGCTAACCAAGCAGCATATGCCACTGTAGTGACGTCAAATTGCTTAACACGTGAAGCTAGATGAGGGTTCATATTAGACAAGAATATATTGACTGCGTAAAGCATTGACAATGATAACCGGGATAAAGCACAATCAAATTTCTCCAAATACGTTTCAACAGAATCACCACACTGCTTCAAACTCATCAATTCAGATAAGGTACCGTCGAATTTCAGGTTTGATTTGTTAAAATCTGGAGGATCAGGTGGCTGAGATGGTGGTCGTGGTGAGATCAAAGTCTGAGAAAAGAACCTGGGCATCATCGTCTCCAGATTTTCTAGTGACTGAATCAGCTTCGCCTGCGATTGGATGAGCTTCGCCTGTGACTGGTGTAGCTTCTCGATCTGAAACTTTATAGTTTCGGTGCTTTGTTTCTGCTCCTGAAGTTTTTCGCTCATCTCAAACATGATTTGCTGTTCCATTTCGTCCATAGATTGTGGTCGCAGAACAGATGGCTCTGATATCAATGAGACGGGAAAACGAGTTAGTGATAAACCTCAACCTAGAATCTCTCTGCGAGATCGAAGATCGAGCAATAACAGACTAGAGACCAACCGTAAGACTAGAAAGGTCGATCCGAAGAACTGAGATTGATGGTGAGATTGATGGTGATGACAGAGTTTTGATTGAGAGAGAAAGATTGAGTTTTTGATAAAATTAGGTTAGCTTCCGTCATTTGCGGCGCTTCCCTTTACATAATGTTTCTGAAATCAGCAAATACCGGTTTACACACACATGTGCCGGTTTAGATAACTCACATAAATAAAGATAGAATTGAGATACGGTTTAGGTGATATCCTATCACAATTTACTTGTGTGACTCAATCAAATGATTAGAGTTTCTATGTGCCGGTTTACACTTTGGTTTTGATGTCATTTGGTTATTATACTTGTTTATCTTCAGTTTATAATTTGGACTGGTTTGGACCTTTGTATGTAAGAACACCCTCTTGGAATTGTATAGCAAATGATGGAAGCATGATTTTAGTTCGATGGCATTTATTCGAGTATTTGGTAAGTCATTATTGCTAAACCATAATACTAGATCTTGTTCAAACATCCGATAAACAAGACCGTTTGATATATAAGTGAAAGTTTCAACCTAAGTCTTTAACGATAGTGGTGAAGAGCTGATCAAATTATTGACTTTTCCAGTTTCTTAAATCCTCTTTGGTGTTCACCAGAGATAAAAATAGTGTTCACCAGAGATACTTGACTCACCACGAAATCCTCTTTCATCTCCGTATGGCCGCCGCGCACCAGTCTCTCCTCTGACGGTCAATGTGAAACTAGGGTTTCAACTAAAGGGCTTTCCCAACTTTGGCCCACTAAGGTTTCTGAAGCCCAAATACAAAATGTGTGATCCAACTCAAATTCTGCTAACGCCTCGGGTCTGTTACAATGTATTCTTGGATGAACTGTCGACAAATCTTGTTATCTCTTGCGTCAAATTGCTTCATAGCTTTTGTCTTCAAGCTCTGAGGAAATCTATGTCGAACTCCTTTATCTTTCTTCTTGTGGCTTTGGAAAATGCTATGTTATGATTTGTCTTAAATTTTCAGATCATGTGTTTTATTTCTCTTTAAACCTTGTTTTGATTTGAATGAATGAAAATAAGTTTTGCAAAAAAAAAAGAAAAAAAAATGAAAGAAGAATCATAAATTTAAGAGAAATCAGAACCAAATCTTGTAAATATCTTTATTATTTAATATAGAAACGTAATTAGTGGACACGATCCAATTTTGGTAATATTTGTATCCGAGTTTTAGTCAAATACCGGTGCAAGAGTTGTGTTAAATATAACCCGATCCAAGCAAATTTTTAAGAAGTAAAATTTTTACAGGTCGGATACCATTTGTGTCCGAAAACAATTTAACCTGTATAAACTTAGGGGGGCTTATTGGTTGATGAATTTTTAAAGATTTATAAAATTTGGAAAGTCTATTGTTATTGGTTCATGGATTCTTAAATTCTATTCAAAATCCTCTGTTATTGGTTTGATGATTTTTAAATTCTATTCAAAATCCCTTGTTATTCAAAAAGTCTAGTTATTGGGATATGAATTCTCCACATTTTTACTCATTAAACACAACTTTCAAAATATCATGGTTAGACATGAGATTCATAGAATTTATGTAATAAAAAAGAACATACACTCTCATATTCACAAACAAACAATAATTGTTAACTTTTTTGAATAAAACTTGTATGCAATAACAATTATTATGAAAATTATTTCACAACCAAATTTTTTTTGTTGTTAAGAAATTTTTTTTTTAAACAAACGCAAAACTTTTAATAACAAATCAATCGTAACTTGCAAAGAAAAAAAAAATAAAACAAAATACACACACACACATATATATACTATAATACAAATCTAGAATAAAAACATAGAAATACTTATCTCATATGCTTTTGAGAGAGAAAAATAATGGATGATAAAAAAAAGTTGAGTGTTCTTCTATTCACATAAAAAATTATTTTTAGAGTAAAAAATACTATACAACTTTCCATATAAATATAAATAGACATTTAATTTACAAATACAAATTTTGGAAAGTCCACTAGAATCAACTTTCCATAAAAGTCCACTAGAATTCATAAAATTCATTGGTAACAATCCATAAGAATTTTTAAAACTTTTAAAATCTCTAAATTTTTAAAATCTCCAAACTCTACACAAATCAACTTACCAATAATCCCCTTATACTCGATACATTAAATACTATAGAAAATCTGAAAATGTGGATTAGATAATAAACTATTAATGGTTGCCGGCTAAGTTATTTGGTGCGTTAATTGGATTGGTTTTTGTTTCTACAACAACTGTGGTTTTGGTGTCTTCTAAAAAAAAAAAAAAGAAAAGACTGGTTTTGGTTACAACAGTATGGACTCGAGAGAAAGTGTGGACCTCTGATGCCCTTTTTTTGGTGAAATTGACCTCATAATATTTTATTAGTGGTGGTACGGTCTCTTCTGTATTTTACTCAGATTTAGCATCAAAATCTTATTCGTTTGCAATATTGATTTTTAAGAAGAATCTATATTATTATTTGGGAGGTGACTTTTCAGAATATGTCATTGGTCCCAAGGCAACAAAAAAAAAAAATCTTATTAAGAATATAATTGTATCATATAGAAAATCATAAAAACTCAAATCACTTAGAATATTAGATTGAATACATCCTAAAAGATTTTGTATAACAAGAATCATGAAATGCTTAGTACGGACGCGTGACTTACCGAAAACTGAAAACGTAATATTTGGTTTTTAAAAATATTGAGGGCCTAATTGGTTATGGCTGAAGGTTTAGATTTTTGGCCGTAGAATTTAATGGCTTGAATGGTATACCACTTATTCACGTTTTCACGTTTTCAAAATGTGATTCCGCTATTTTTTTATCATTCATAATATTCATCAAGTTTTCACGTTTTCACTATTTCACGTTTTTTGGAAAAGTGATTCCGTTATATAGCATTAACGTGTTAAAAATATAACTACAAAAAACAAAACGTAATTAATCTACTAAAACTAGCTTTTTAGCGTTTTAGAATTAATCTACAAAACTTTCTCTCGTTCAATTCATCCCGCTAACAATTATTCAGCTAACCTGTTATTCCGCTATTTTTCTTACATACCAGTCATGCCCTAAGATGTAGATTTTTTATTGTGGATGTAGAATTTATTGGTGTAGTATTTTGGCGGTAAAATTTTAAATATTTGTGACGTAATATTTTGATTTTAAACATATTGAATTGATAACTTTTCTCGACGTAATAATTGGTTTTCAAAAATACTGAATTGAAGACTTTTTTTTTTTTTTTAACTTTTAATATATTGGATTAAAGATCAAGTGAAGATACAAGATGATCCTCATGGAGGATAGTTATCAATATGTCAGGAACATAATGATGAAAGACAAAATGAACATCATCAACAAATTTCATCACTGAATTGAAGACTTTTCCCGACATAATATTTGGTTTTTAAAAAATATTGAATTGATAACTTTTCCAATCTCCTACAAAACTCTTTGGTGGTAACTATCAGAGGCAGTTTTAAAGGAAATATAGGAGATAAGAGAGATATGGTATATGTTTGATAGACATATAAGTTCCTATCGTTCCCACTAAACGTTTTTATTTTCATGATGTACCTCTCTGTTTCCTAGAATGCTTTGGAAATGACTTTTCTTTGATCTCAGCGACCAATACCATTCTTTTGTTGTTCTCTTCTTGACTTCACCACCTTCTTATTCATATGAATCTTTTCCAAAGGATAAAAGTTGGAACACTTAATGACCAATCTTTCAGAGTCAACTAATAAAACAATGTGATTAGAAAATCTCTTCTGTCTCTACGTCCACTATTCTACCTTGACTTCGTCGTTATACTTCTCTCAATCACTCAGTAAATCAGTTTTCTCTGCTCCACTCAACACCAAACAATACTAGAAGACGCACTTTTCAATCATGAACTATTCCCCATGCTTCTTATGTTGTCTTGTTCTCCCTCTTCTCTTACTTCTAAACCCTCTTCCTTGTGCTTCAAGTAAACAAGGACAACATCAAAACAGAGGAGAAAAAACAAATCACTTCTGTGTGAACTTTTTTTTTTTTTTTTTTTTTTTTGTTAACTCATTCCATTAATTTAAAGAACGGAAAACAAAAGTCATATATATATATAAAAAATTGGTTCAAATCTACAAAAGTAGAGATAAGGGGATGATGCATACAAGTATGAACTATTAGAGAAGTTAAAAAGCTAACAAGTCGTAATAGCTAACTAAAGAGGGTGAGAAGAAGTGACCAGCCATGGCCTCCATGTCATCCTCGTCCTCTTTTGCCTCGGCTATTTTGGACGGTTAATACTTTTTCGTCTTGGAAACAAAAGCAAACACAATGTAAGATATTTTCAACTTGGGGATATCTGAAGGGTAATGAGCCTTCAAGCTTCAAATAATGTATTTGACGTTGCTGGTGTAAAGGTAATTAAATTGTTGACTTGTCAAGTCTTCTGAAGCTTTTCAAGTCAAATGCAACTTTAAAAGATGAAGAACTGAGAAACAAATATTGGAGAAAGTATGGTATAAGTTTACCAACAAGTCCCTCTCATTCTCAGATAAGATTTAATTCTTTATTTTTCTTTCCGAGCAAATTCATTAAAATTTCATGTACTGGTTCTTGGTTCTTACGGACTGACTTTTTCTCTGGGTTTTATAAATGTTAACTAACAAAAAAAAGAAAAGAAAAACGTTCTTAAGAACTGACCAATACCACTAGTTTGTGGTTCTTCTACGACACTTCCCTCCATTTTGTTTTCTAGCTTACAAAAACTTAGCGAAGTTTTATTATGTGTGTCCACAATTCCACTTTGACTTGGTCTTTATGCTTCTCTTTTCCTCTCTAACTAATCCAGTCACTTGCTCTACTCTTGTTTAACATAAACCAAACTAAGAAAGCACACTTATTGTTCATAGATCAAACAAATCATGTACTATCCCCTCAGTTCTAGTTTGATCTTGTTATTCTTTTTCTCCTTACTTTACCCTTTTCCTTGTGCTTCAAGTAAACAAGGACTTGGCTGGTGTGAGAGTTTGTTTGAGTGTGGGAACATCACTGCTGATTTCCCCTTTTGGGGAGGGAATCGGCACAAACCTTGCGGTCATCCATTGCTGGAGCTTCACTGCAACAATAACATCACCTCTTTATTCATCTCAAATCAAGAGTTCTATGTTCTACAAATAAATCAAACATCTAAAACTATTACTCTCGCTAGACCAGACCATTTAGGTTCTTTTTGTTCCTCCGCGTTCAACACCACAACTTTGCCTTCGGAAATCTTTGAGCTTTCCTCAACTTACAAGAGCGTCACCGTTTTATATCACTGTGATCCTAAGCTTTCTTACCGCTCGAGTTATACATGTCCTGCTCTAGGAACTTTTTCAATGAATCAAAGCCTTAGTTACTCCTGCCAAGACAGCTTCACGCTTAATGTTCCAACGAGTTACAATCCAGAAGAGAGAGAGTTGAATTTGACCCATTTAGAAAGTACTCTGAGAAAAGGTTTTGAGGTGAAGCTGGTGATTAATGAGTTACCGTGTCATGAATGTTTATCCACTCGCGGAATTTGTAGTTTCAACGGTACCACACAAACTTGCTGTAAAGTAACCTCACCGTCAGGAGGAGTTAGTTGCGTACCATATCGACCTTCTTGTAAGTTTCTGCAGCTACCAATAAATTTATCCTCTTACATGCTTTTTGTGATCCCATTTTGTTTTCTATTTTCCAGCGGATGAGCTCTATAGACGATGCAGTGAAGGGTTTAGCTGTGGCAGTCAGAGAGATCTCTATTACCCTTTCTGGATACCTGGGAGAGAAGATTGTGGCAACCCTAACTTCAAGCTCAACTGTAGCGGAGTATTCGCAGAGCTTAACATTGCCTCTGTTAAATTCAGAATCCTAGAATCAAATTACTATTCTCCAAGACTCGCAAGATCAGATTATATCGGCGATCTTTGTCCCCCGAACCCACTTAATGCGCCACTCATCGAACGCATCCTTCCAGTCTTTTCATTCACTGATGACACAGAGCTTCTAACTTTATACTATGGCTGCCAATTCAATTCATCGGCTATTCCTACTACTATTGACGTTGGAGAGCTAGGTTGTGATGGCGGAGGTTATTATGTGACGAGAAACATCTCCTCTCCTTTACTTGACGGGGTTAGAGGCCTTTTGAACAACTTCAGGGGAATGTGCAAAAGAAACGTCAGTGTTCCTGTGTCTGGATCGGCTTTAGACACTCTGCAGAGAAATCCAAATCAAGAGAATCTGAAGATTGCTTTTGAACAGGGTTTTGTGCTTAAACCTAACTCAGATTGTGAGAGGTGTCGAGAATATGACGGTGCTTGTGGATATAATCAGACTTCAAGTGTGTTCGTGTGCTATTGTAAAGATGGTAAATGCCGACACGATGGTAATATTTCTGTAGTAACTTATCTTGTTTCCAAATGTTCTATTAAAAGATTACTATTTACTTTCAAAGTTCAGTCTTCAGCTCTAACCGACTTTTTTTTGGGTCTGCCATTTTATAGAATCAGGATTTTTTGGTGGGCCGACTAAAGCTTTTTTTTTTTTTTTGGTCAGGGAGGCCGATTAAAGCTATGATAGGTGCTTAACCTTTCATAAAGTTAACATTCTTCTCTGAGTTAATTGTTCCTTAATGTTTTGTTTCCTTTAAAGATCAGATTTGGTTCTATGCTGACAATTTTTTACTTATTTTAATTGTTCAACAGAGGTCGTGGTCATCATCATTCTCATAGGTTATTTTGCTTCCCAAGATATGACTAATTGTCTTTGATCTTCATAGATTAAAAAAGAGCTTTGTAACTAAACATTTTCTCTGTTTTTCTAGGTTCGTGTTCACTAATAGGTGTTATTGCGCTCCTGGTTTTCTTGTGCCCTTGTTTTCGAGTCCAAATTTTCCGAAAGCGAAAAACATCAGATGAACGGAGACAAGAGAAGCTCAAGGCCCTTATTCCACTAAAACATTATACTTATGCGCAAGTGAAGAAAATTACAAAGTCATTTGTGGAAGTGGTTGGGAGAGGCGGATTTGGAATTGTTTACAGAGGAACCCTTTGTGATGGCCGTATGGTTGCGGTGAAGGTCTTGAAAGAATCAAAGGGTAACAATGGTGAAGACTTCATCAATGAAGTTGCAAGCATGAGCCAAACTTCTCATGTCAACATTGTAACCTTGCTTGGATTCTGCTCTGAAGGTTCAAAAAGAGCAATTATATATGAATTTTTGGGGAATGGGTCACTTGATAAGTTCATCTCAGACAAGACCTCAATGAATTTGGACTTGACTGCATTGTATGCGATCGCGCTAGGAGTTGCTCGTGGTCTAGAGTACTTGCACTATGGCTGCAAAACAAGGATCGTGCATTTCGACATTAAACCTCAAAACGTGTTGTTGGATGATAATCTTTCCCCTAAAGTTTCTGATTTCGGACTAGCTAAACTCTGCGAGAAGAAAGAGAGCGTCTTGTCATTGCTAGACACCAGAGGTACAATAGGATACATTGCACCAGAGATGATCTCTCGAGTTTATGGGAATGTTTCTCACAAGTCGGATGTGTATAGCTACGGAATGTTGGTTCTTGAAATGATAGGTGCAAGGAAGAAAGAAAGATTTGATCAACACTCGACATCAAACGCAAGCTCAATATACTTTCCAGACTGGATCTATAGGGATCTTGAGAAGGCAGACGGTGGGGATATTGATAAGGCAGGGCTTATGGAGAATGGAATCAACAGCGAAGAAGAGGGGATATCAAAGAAGATGACATTGGTGGGTTTGTGGTGTATTCAGTCTTCTCCATCAAACCGTCCAACAATGAACAGAGTAGTAGAGATGATGGAAGGAAGTCTTGAAGCACTTGAAGTGCCTCCGAGGCCCGTCTTGCAGCAAATTCCAGCTGCGCCACTTTCCGAATCTTTATGGATTTCAGAGGAGAATTCAAGCGCCTCCGAGGTACTGGAATCTCAAAATTTGTGAAAGAAAGTCGTCCTGAAGGTCATACACTAGAGGAGATATTCTAGACAGTTATGTTCGTAAATGAGTGTTTATGATTAGTAATATGTTTTCTGAATATTTTCCATTTGTTGCGTGTTTCATAAAAATAATTGAAATACAGTCGTTGCTTAAATGATTTTATAACAAGAACTGTGAAGTGCTTACTATGGAGGTGTGACTTACGTACAACTGAAGACGTAATATTTGGTTTTTAAAAATATTGAATTGATAACTTTATTTTCCTAATGACCGATCTTTCAGAGTCCACTATTCTACCTTGACTTCGTCTTTATACTTCTCTCTCAATCAGTCATTAAATCAGTTTCTCTGCTCCTCTCAACACCAATCAATACTAGAAGACACACTTTTCAGTTTTCAATATTCTTGTTCTTCCTCTTCTCCCTACTTCAGCCTCTTCCTTGTGCTTCAAGTAAACAAGGACTTGGCTGGTGTGACACTCTGTTTCGGTGTTGATTTCCAGTTTTGTTGAGGGAATCGTCTTGTACCATGGTTGGATTTCACTGCAACATAAACATCTTTTCTTTAACTATCTCAAACTAAGAGTACCATGTTCTCCATTTAAATCAAACTTCTAGCACTCTTAAGATAATAAGTAAACCTTGTCAAAGAAGTAATCTCATAAGGTTGAGAACGACAAAATTGATCTATTCTTAATAGGACTCGATGAAGCTGTCTTCGCTACGTTCAGATTTGTACTTCTCTTTGCCGACGTTGAACGCAACTTACAACACTCTGCAACGCGAAGAGACTGTCAAAACAGAGAACAAAACGCAGGAGAGTATTAATTCTAGAAGTGGTGAGCTATGCAGTAAAAGCTTCACCCCTCTTGTCCATGAGAAGAAAATAGAGACAGAGTATGTTTACATTGTAGACGTAGAAGTCATGACCTTGGTCGATGATATATCCTTAAAACTAAAGTAAGGCCTTACTTGTCCAATGGCTTTGCGGTTTCAAGAAAACCTTTAGACTTTTGTTTTTGTGTTTTTGGGAGAATGCATTGTTATGGTTGCAAAGACACAGAAGGGCTACCACAAAGACTGGCCATGCAATTAAAATTATGGTTGTGCCGTTTAAGATTTGACTGAGTCACAAAGAAAAATCTTTACGAGGGCGAAATACATTATGAACAGAGAGGAGATGAGATCAAAGGTTGATCACAGAAGTAGAAGAGAGGCAAAACCAGAGAGGAGAATAGATAGAGTGAGTCGGATTTGTTCACTAGGTGCTTGTGCAATTGTTGATGGGGCTCTTGGGGCTAAGGTAGGGGCTTTTGTTGTAACTGGAGGTAGTGGTGGCTCAATGACATCAGCATCTGTGATAATCAGGTTTGGAGCTTGTGCTGGAGGTAAGGACAGAGGACTCGCAACGGCTAAGAGGCCACCAGGTGGGATAGGGCTCATGTAAGGTGGTACTTTTTTTCTGCCCAAACATAGATTCCCTGCAAAAGAGAAACAAAGTTAGGCGTTGATGTTAATAATTTTGTGTTGTGAGACATTTGGTGAAAGTTTTAGGCCACTAACTTTTGTATCTTGCAGCTGTGAAAGGGAAGTCGGTGATGGTTCCATTGATACCGGCTCCAGTGATATATGAGTTTATCTCAACAGTTGCATCATCTAAGAAGTCATATGGTTGAGAGACAAACTCATTCTGAAACAGTTCCACATAAACCGGGAGCTGAGACTTCTGTAGTCTCTCCACAACATTGGTTTGTCCAGTGAGGAACCCATCATTGATAGGAAAGACTGATGTTTTTCCTATGACAAAAGCGTCTGCAAATTTCTTTATTTCTTCGATGCCATAGTCAAGAATACCACCAATGGCTTCATCAATTTTGTAGACAGTCTCGTATTGGCTCTGCTTCTTGAAGTCAACTAGAACAGAACTGTTGGTTGACTGAATCATTACCTTTGTGGTTATATTATTGCTGTAGCCAGTATCTGTGAGGGTATCAAGAACTGCTTTAACCATGTTGAGCCCTTGCTTCTCTCTCAAGTATGCTGCATTCTAAGGGATAGAAAAAACATAGAAGCGTGGCCATAAGGAGATATCACGGTCCGATTGATAAAGTCTTAAGTGTAAGAGGTACACGAGAACTCACCTCTATATTAATCAAAACACCGGAGAGAGAAGTGGAGTTTTTTGCCAAGTTAAGGAATTCAGAAAGGGAAATAAGCTTCCCTGAGTTTTTCTCTTCCGGATTCCTAAACATACTGTAAACCCTGAAGGGGTTTGAAATAGCAGCTGCACAAAAAGATGGATGAATTGTCACTGTAACTCTTAATTTAACTAATCTCTAAAGTGGCCAGTAAATTTTTACCACAACATATCAACCTACAAGAATGTGAAATTGTTAAGAAAACAGATATGTGCATCTATATGTAAAATTTTGAAGTTAAGTGAGGAGTAGAAACAGAAAGCTCTCTGAGTAATTACTATAAATAGAATGTGCAGAACAGACTAGCATTTGTCTGAAGCAAGTGGAAAATTTGAAGGGAAACTTACGAGTCAAGGTCTGGATCTCAGGCCATGTGAGACTAAAAGTGTATATTCCATCACTTGAGCTAATCTCAGGAACAGTTGTTGAACGGTTTCTGAAAGGAGACATGACAACCCTTGTGCTGTTCCTGAGATCGATTGAACTTGAGCAAAAGGGTATTTTATCGCTGGACATTTGGACGAAGCAATCAATAACATCAGCACCATCTTTGATTGCCTTCTCATATGCCAAGTCTGTACATCCAGGATAGTCCCCACTCGCACCATTTTTTGATATAACAAGAAATTCCACTAAGGCATGAACCATATGGTAGATCATAAATCAATTATGAGTTTCTTTCTTCGATTAGTAAGAGCAAAAAAATGATGTAAAGTATGTTTACTGTACCTTGTTTTGTAGCGTTTCTGCCAATGTGGGAGAAACACTCTGAAATATATATATAACTAGGTAAGAATTTATGCGGTTATGCCATGGAGTCTGTGAAGAGATTTTGCAATCCAGCAATTCCTTAAGGACAAATGGAGTCTGTGAAGAGATTTTGCTTACCAACGGATGCAGAGGCAGTACTGGGAAAATCAGAGAGCACACCATCGACAGAAAAATCGCCATTGTCCACAAAAGATAGATACTCAGACACTGGATCAAAACTGTAGTTATATGCAATATCAACATCATTTGCAAAACCTGATGCATATACTTGTAATCCTGCTTTGTGAGCATCTTGAACTAAGGATGTATAAGGAAGCAAGTACTGCGCGTCATCGAGTGGCAATATGTAAGACTTTGGAACAAGAATCCCTGAAGCAAACGTCTTGACAAAAGTTAGGTTGCTCAAGATAGAATCGTAGGTTCTGTTTGTTGTCGGCTCGAAGTCTTCTTTCCCAAGAAACTGGAACACAAAACCCGGTCCATTGCCCCCGAAACGGCCAGCAATCTTCTTAAAGAAATTCACTTCAGGGGAAGAGATATAGTCAATAGCAACAGTTCTTGAGGCTGATAACAGAAAATTGCTCATGCTTAAATTTTGTTGCTCGTAGAACGCATCGTGCTGAACATTTAACCAGAAGAATGCTGGTTTCACCAGAGTGGCTACGTTTTGAACCGTCATAATTGGGTTAACATTGCCATCGAATTTATCTGACCGGGCAAAGTTTCCTCGGATCACTGCAACCAGGTGAAAACAATTTACAAAAACAAACCCAAATTCTATTGACAAAAGCGGTAATTGAATAATATTGAACACTTACAGTTAACATTCTTGAGATCTTTCAAGGAGAAATCAATGGTGAACCAACCCTGAGTAGTGACTCCATTAACCGGGTATGATTTTTGGCTATTTTTGTAAACACCTTCAATACTCGAAGCATTGGCCATATTTAAATCAGGGAAGCAAATCCCAAGTGCATCTTTGGTTAGCTGAACATCACACCATAGAACAGCATCGGCTACACTTGTCTTGACTGCAAATTTGTAAGCATCGAGACTGGAATCAGGAAACAATCCAGAATACCCACCACGAGCAATCACACGTGGAGCATCACCTGGATAAAGAATTAGTAATCACAAATTATTTTAATACAAGAGACAAAAGTATTATGCCAACCAAAATCAACTTTTCAATAACTGTTCTTCTGAAAAAAGCGTCCACACGTACGATACTGTCTCTTGTTTTCACATATTTTCTTGGAAACCATGCGCAAAAGAAAGAGAGAAAGAGAGAGCAACTCTCACCAGTGAACGTCTGCCATGGACTTGTAGATCTTTGAGCATCGATTTGAGCAGCAAACAGCTGAATCAGAACTATAACACAACAAAATAAAAACGTTGAAGATCGTAACATTGTCGGATTAACTTGTAAGATCGGAAAACAAACTCTACAACTGGTTAATTCTTGAAGGAATATCAATTGTTGTGAGGAAAATTAAATTTAACTTGTTACAGTGAACTCTAAAACTCGTTGACTTCTCAAGTCTTCTATATGAAGACAAACAGAATTAGGATAAAGTGTGGTACACGTTTCCAGAGAAAATTATCACGAAAAGACGTTTTAGGTGAACAAAAAGTTAGTCAAAGTAAACTAAAGTGACATCCCAAGTCTCCGCTTCGGCCACAATCCCAACTTGACTTGGTCCTTAGGCCTGTTTCCACATCTTTATGCTTCTCTTTATTGCTCTATTTTCTGCTTTCAACACAAACCAAACACAGAAGACACACTGTTCATAGATCTGAAACAAATCATGTACTATCCCCTCAGTTCTAGTTTGATCTTGGTCTTCCTCTTCTCTTTATTCTACCATCTTCCTTGTGCTTCAAGTAAACAAGGGCCTGTGTGGTGTGAGACTATTCAGTTTCAGTGTGGGAACATCACCGCCGGTTTCCCCTTCTGGGGCGGGAATCGTCCTGAAATTTGCGGTCATGGGTCGCTTGAGCTTCGCTGCAACATCAACAACAACATCACCTCATTAAACATCTCAAACCATGAATACAATGTTTTCCATATAAATCAAACATCTAATACTCTTAGACTTGTCAGATCCGACCATTTAGGTTCTTTTTGCTCCTCTACATTCAATTCCACTACCTTGCCTCCCGCAATTTCTGAGCTTTCGCCAATCTACAAGAGCCTCACCATTTTCTATAACTGCAACCCTCGTGTTCATTACGTTTCAAGTTACACATGTCCTGGGAGAGGTGTTGTCTCAGCGTATCAAAATCCTATTTATCAAAGATTCTGCCAAGAAAGTTTCACCGTGAACGTTCCTACGAGATTCTTTCCACAAGAGAAGGAGTTGGATATGACTCATTTGGAAAGTGTTCTAAGAAAAGGATTTGAGGTGAAGGTGAATACTGATGAGACACCGTGTGAAGAATGTTCACCCTCTTGTAAGTTTTTTTATCAAAAAAAAAGTATTGTTACATTTTCTTCTTCTTACTTGTTTATGTCCTCTTTCAACAACACCAGTCAATTCCCTTAGTGAATGGTCTTAAATTTAGAGGTCTCAAACGGGCCGGTCCGCGTCCATATGGGCCTGTTCGCAACGGGCATTACTTTTTTTGAACCGCGGGCGAAAAAATTATGTCCAGACCCGTCCCGCTAAACCCAACGGATTAGCAGGCCGGCCCGCATGCCTAAATTAATATTTTTAAAATAATTAAAAATTAAAAATTATTTAAAAAAAATAAATTAACAATTTTAAAATTTAAAATAACTTATAATATTACTCCTTTTGTAAATAATTTAATTTTTATACATTAAATTTCTTTACAATATTGCATATTTTAAATAATATATATTCAAAAATATGTAAAAAACTTTTATTTATATATATAATATATTTATTTTTATCAAATATATGTAGTCCCGCGGACCAACCCGCCAATCCGTGGACATAACCCTCTAAAACCTGCAATCCGCATGGGTTTGTCCGCAAGACCCGTCTTTTAACGGGCCTAATATTTATGTGTTCATATCCGCCCGACCGTACTACTATTTGGGCCAGGCCGGCTTCTTACTTTGGTTTGCCAAAAAAAACCAAACATAGCTTCATTTATTTCAATTATTACCAAACCAAAACTTATAACAAAACAATTTTCCTATTGACTGATCTGTAAAGGCAACAAAAACAGAGGAGAACACAATAATCAATAAGTCTGCCTCTCTGTATTAATTACAAAGTCTGTCCTATACTCAATGACAATATGTGTATCGATGCTTTTTGTGATCCCATCTTGTGTTTTATCAGCTTATGACCATTACAGACGCTGTAGTCAACCATTTCGCTGCGGCGATCAGGATAATCTCTTGTACCCTTTCTGGATACCTGGTAGAGCAGACTGCGGCCACCCCGACTTCAAGCTCGATTGTAGCAGAGGATTTACAGAGCTTACCCTTTCCTCGGTGAAGTTTAGAATCTTAGAGGCTAACTATGTCTCTCGTATCATAAAACTCGCCAGATTGGATAATATCGACAATATGTGTCTCCAAAATGCGACATTCCCTGAAAGCATCCTTCCATTCTCTCCCGACACAGAGATGCTAACAATTTATTACGGCTGCCAAAACTCATCATCTCTTGTTCATAATTCAAGTACTGTTTACGTTAGAAAGCTTACTTGTGAGGGTGACAAAACAGCTACAACAAACTACTATGTTACGAGAAACATCTCGTCTCCTTTACCTGACGAGAGTAGTGGCATCCTGGAGGACAATTGCAAAAACTCCTCCAGTATACCTGCGTCTACATCGGCATTGAACACACTGCGTCGATATAATCTAAAGAAGACTCTTGAACAGGGTTTTGATCTTGAACTTAGTCAAGAGTGCTCAATGTGCATAGAATCTAAGGGTGCTTGTGGATTTAGCCAGACTTTAAGAAAATTTATATGCTATTGTGATGATGGGACCCAGGGCGATAAGTGTGGCTCTGGAAAAACGAGTCATGGTAAACATGGAAGTAAGTCTCTCTCTCTTGTTTGTTCATACTTTCTTCCGCAACTAAATCAAGTTTGGTTTCGTTCTGACCAATTTTACTCGTTCAATGGTTGTACAGGGACTTCAGTCAAATCAATTCGCGTAGGTGAGTTTTGCTGGCTAGAGGAATTACGACATGCTTTCGTCCAATATTAATAAAAAAGTTACTAACTCAACATTTTCTTGTTTTCTAGTTTCGGGTTCAATAGCAGGAGTTGTTTTGTTACTGGTCTTATTAACATTGTTTCTCCGTTTACTCCGGAAGAGAAAATCACGACTGAGAAAACAGAACCTGAAGGCCCTTATTCCACTCACACACTTTAGTTATGGGCAAGTGAAAAGAATCACAAAGTCATTTGCAGAAGTGGTCGGGAGAGGCGGATTTGGAATTGTTTATCGAGGAACACTTGGTGATGGCCGTATGGTTGCAGTGAAAGTCTTGAAAGAATCAAAGAGTAATGGTGAAGACTTCATAAATGAAGTTGCGAGCATGAGCAGAACTTCTCATCTCAACATTGTTTCCTTGCTTGGATTCTGCTCTGAAGGTTCCAAAAGAGCAATTATATATGAGTTCTTGGGAAATGGGTCACTTGATAAGTTCATCTCAAGCAAGAGCTCGATGAATATAGATTGGACGACACTATATAGAATCGCCCTAGGAGTAGCTCGTGGTCTAGAGTACTTGCACCATGGTTGCAAAACAAGGATCGTACATTTCGACATTAAACCACAAAATGTACTCTTAGATGACAATTTTTGCCCCAAAGTTTCGGACTTTGGGCTCGCTAAGCTCTGTGAGAAGAAAGAGAGCATCTTGTCATTGCTGGACACAAGAGGTACAGTAGGGTACATTGCACCAGAGATGATCTCCAGAGTTTATGGGAACGTGTCGTACAAGTCAGATGTGTATAGCTATGGAATGTTGGTTCTTGATATGATTGGTGCAAGGAACAAAGAAAATTTTAATCAAGCCTCTTCATCTAACACAAGTTCGATGTACTTTCCTGAATGGGTTTATAGGGATCTTGAATCAGGCAAGTCCGAAGGGCATATTGAGAATGGAATCAACAGCGAAGAGGATGAGCTAGCTAAGAAGATGACATTGGTGGGTTTGTGGTGTATTCAGCCTTCCCCAACAGATCGCCCAGCAATGAACAGAGTTGTAGAGATGATGGAAGGAAGCTTAGATGCTCTTGAAGTCCCTCCTAGACCTGTTTTTCAAATTCCCGCAGTGCCTTTACAAGAAGCTTCAACATTTTCAGAGGATATCTCTTTTTACACACAAAGATGATCCAAGAAGCGTCCTTGGAACCTATTAAAGCACGTAAGTAGCTATATATATATATATTCAAAAATGTCATATATTATTTACATTCCTAATAAAACTAGTTGTTTTTTTTTTTTTTTTTTAAATTGAATATAAAATTTTAGTCATATCTAAAAAAAACCATTTTTACATCAAGTGCAACTTCTATTCGAATGATTGAAAGAAAATTAGAAGATTAAAGTTTCTTATGTATTCCTCGATGCAAACCATAATTGAAGTGCTCCATCATACTTGCGGCCTTGGAGATGGCTAATGGAGGAGTTTGATCAAACGAGATGCGTATGTGGGAGTGTCTCCGGGTCAACATAAACTAGTTTTTTTCTTACTATGTTAAACTAGTTAATACAGATTTCTATCGCGATAACGTTCGAGGCGTCACACCAAAACATGGAATCAAGACTAGTCACCTACGAATAACTCAATCAGTCATCAGACTAAATCCATTTTTTTCTTCGGGGAAAAATATAACACTAAAAATAATATTATTGTAATTTGTAAAAGATCTTGGGTGTTTGGTAGATAAGTTAAAGGGATAAAGTGTGGTAAATGTTTACCAACAAGTCCCTCTCATTCTCCTTCCCCACTGAAATTTATTTTCCATGTTTTTAATAAATGCTCTTGATGATCTCTGTTTTTGTTCACTATGAGTCAACTATTAAAGCCAATTGATTTCTCCTACCAAAAAAAAAAAAAAATAAAGCCAATTGATTTAAAAACAGCTAGCTATTGAGTCTCTCTCTCTGTTATTTCTCAAATATGAGGTCAATACTTTGCAGTTAAAGATAAAATCATAAACATAACTTTAAAGGAAAAATGTGGCGTTTATATTCTTCCATATATGTGATGTAAGGTAGTTTATTAATATATATAAAAAAAAAATATCTTTAGACTGCGATTGAAAAAGAAGCTGGTGAAGTTACTGATGAGTTCTTGGCTTGGTCCAACAATGCTATGCTTACGATCTTCAACCCTTTTACTCAGCAGTGTAGTTCTGTTACAGCTGTTTGCTGCTCAAATCGATGCTCAAAGATCTACAAGTCCATGGCAGACACTAACCGGTGAGCATTGCTCTCAGTTTCTCTCTTTCTTATGCGCATGCTTTTTTTTTTTTTTTTTTGAATTGAATGTAAAATTTATTCAAACAAAAAAAATCATTTGTACATCAAGTGCTACAGATAATTGAAATGTTGAAAAATGTTGGAAAATATCAATTTGTTTAGTCAGCTTTTCAACAAAATAGGTGAAAACAAGAGAACTTAAGTAGTAACTACGAAATAGGTGAGTCGTTCTTTCTTTGTCCATATGTGTACGTAGTTAGGATAATACACTTTGATTTCAGAATAACAGTTATTGGAAAGGGTAGTTCCCAAATATTAAAAAGTCCAATAATTATGGGAGCATAAATACTTTTGTCTCTTCAAGAGACTCTCTTGTATTAAAATAATTTGTGATTACTAATTCTTTTACTAGGTGATGCTCCACGTGTGATTGCTCGTGGTGGGTTTTCTGGATTGTTTCCGGATTCGAGTATTGACGCATACAATTTTGCAATCCAGACAAGTTTACCTGGTGCTATTCAATGGTGTGATGTTCAGTTAACCAAAGATAGAGTTGGGATTTGCTTCCCTGATTTAAATCTGGCCAATGCTTAATTCAAATATTCAAGATGTTTACACAACTCGCCAAAAATCTTACCCAGTTAATGAAGTCCCTACTCAGGGTTGGTTCACCATTGATTTCTCCTCAAGGGATCTCAAGAATGTTAACTGTAAGTGTTTATCTTCAGTCAGTACGTTTTTAAAGTGTCGTGTAGCAATGAATTTTGTTTTATTTCCTTTCACCTCAGTGACCCGGAGAATATTCTCGCGATCAGAAAATTTCAATGCAAATGGATATACGATTTTGACGATTCAAAATGTAACAACGCTGAAACCAGAAGGCTTTTGGTTAAATGTTCGGCATGATACATTCTACAAGCAACAAAACTTTAGCATGAGTAATTTTCTGTTATCAGCTTCAAGAACTGTTGCTATTGACTACATCTCTTCCCCTGAGGTGAATTTCTTTAGGAAAATTGCTGGCAGTTTCGGGCGTAATGGACCAAGTTTTGTGTTCCAGTTTCTTGGCAAAGAAGATTTTGAGCCGACAACAAACCAAACCTACGGTTCTATCTTGAGTAACCTAACTTTTGTCAAGACGTTTGCTTCAGGGATTCTTGTTCCAAAGTCTTACATATTACCACTCGATGACGAGCAGTACTTGCTTCCTCATACATCCTTAGTTCAAGATGCTCACAAAGAAGGATTAGAAGTATATGTGTCAGGTTTCGCAAATGATGATTTTCATATTGCATATAACTACAGTTTCGATCCAGTGTCTGAGTATCTATCTTTTGTGGACAATGGCAATTTTTCTGTCGATGGTGTGCTCTCTGATTTTCCCATTACTGCATCTGCGGCCGTTGGTAAACAAAATCTCCTCTACGGACACCATTTTGTCCTTAACAAATTGCTGGAAATACTCAAAATTAAACACATTTCCTTTTCATATTTTCCTCAGACTGCTTCTCCCACATTGGTAGAAACCCTACAAAACAAGGTAAGGAGAGTAATTACTTTTTTTTTTTATTCTGTTCTTTGTAATAGAACAAAAGAAACTAATAATTGACTTCATCACCTACCAAATGGTTCATGCCTCAGTGGATTTTCTTGTTATATCAAAACATGGTGCGAGTGGGGACTATCCTCGATATACAAACTTGGCATATGAGAAGGCAATCCAAGATGGTACTGATGTTATCAATTGCTCGGTGCAAATGTCCAGTGACGGAACACCCTTTTGTGCAAGTTCGATCGACCTCGGGGATTTCACAATGGTCGAACAAACTCCTTTCAAAAACCGTTCGACAACTATTCATGATCCTGAGTTACACTCAGATGGTGGAATATACACTTTTACTCTCACATGGCCTGAGATCCATAAGTTTTCCCTTAAATTTTCCACACTCTTATACCTACTATTTATAGTAATTAATCAGAGAGCTCTGTTTCTAATCCTACTTAACTAAATTGCAAGTATCTATTTTCTTAACAAGTTTACTTTCTCCTAGGTTGATATGTTGTCGTCAAAATTACTTGCCACTCTAGAGATTACATAATCTGAGAATTACAGTAACTAATCTTCCATCTTTTTTTACAGCTGCTATTAATAACCCCTACATTAAGTACAATATTTTAAATCCGAAAGAGAAAAATTCGGGGAAGCTTGTTTCCCTTTCTGAATTCCTAAACCTGGCAAAAAACTCCACTTCTCTCTCCGGTGTCATGATCACTGTAAAGGTGAGTTCTCGTGTACCTATAAGTATTGAGTTTTATCAGTTGGGTTGTGATGTCTCCTTAGTCTATGTTTTTTGTGTCCTTCAGTTTGCAGTCTACCTAAGAGAGAAGCAAGGGCTCGATGTGGTTAAAGCGGTTCTTGATACACTCACGGAAACTGGTTACAACAATGGTACAACCGCGAAGGTCATGATTCAGTCTACGAGTAGCGCGGTTCTAGTTGACATCAAGAAGCAGAGCAAGTACGACACTGTCTACATAATTGAAGAAACGATTCGTGATATTAGTGATTCTGCTATTGAAGACATAAAGAAATTCGCTAACGCTGTTGTCATTGAAAAGCCGACAGTGTTTCCTTCCTATGATAGGTTCCTCGGAGTACAAACCAATGTTGTAGAGAGGCTGCAAAAGTCTCAGCTCCCGGTTTATGTGGAACTGTTTCGGAATGAGATGGTATCTGAACCGTATGACTTCTTCTCTGATGCAACTGTTGAGATAAACTCATATATCTATGGAGCCGGTGTCAATGGAACCATCACCAACTTCCCTTTAACAGCTGCAAGATACAAAAGTAAATGGCCCAAAATTTTCATCAAAAGGTCTCAATACACAAAATAATTAACAGCAATGCCTACATGTGTTTATCTTTTGCAGGTAATCGATGTTTGGGCAGAAAAGATAAACCACCTTACATGTTACCTGTTCCACCCGGTAGCCTCTTAACCAATGTGAGTCTTGCGTCCTTACCTCCAGCTCAAGCTCCAAATCCGGTTTTCACAGATGATGCACCAACACTACCTCCAACCTCAACCCCTGGAACTCCATCAACCACTGAACAAGCACCTAGCGGAAGTAAGACTCTCTCTATTCTCTAAATTTGTTTATCACTTTTCTTCTTGTTCTGACAAATTTTACTTGTTCAATGGTTGTACATGGACTTTAATCAAAGCAATTCGCGTAGGTGAGTTTTGTTGGCCAGAGGAAGTTCAAACTCTTTTCGTCCAATATTAATAAAAAAGTTACTAATTAACTTAATATTTTCTTTGTTTTATAGTTGCGGGTTCAGTAGCAGGAGCTGTTTTGTTGCTGGTCTTATTAACATTATTTATCTGTTTACTCCGAAAGAGAGAATCACGACTGAGAAAGCAGAGCCTCAAGGCCCTTATTCCACTCAAACACTTTAGTTATGCACAAGTGAAAAAAATAACAAAGTCATTTGCGGAAGTGGTGGGGAGAGGCGGATTTGGAATTGTGTATCGAGGAACACTTGGTGACGGTCGTATGGTTGCGGTGAAAGTCTTGAAAGACTCTGTAGAGAAAACAAGCTCCATTTGTAGAGAAAACAAACGAGCTCCTGTTGTTATCTCTCTTGTCCCTCACCTGTTTCAACAGACAACAATAAACAGACACACAAGCATTGGTAACCCAGTTCACGGCCGCAGCCGCTACGTCTGGGGAGAGACTGTCCTCTCAACATCCACTAAGGGCCATCGGAAATCACCTCCGACGTGGTGTACATTGAGATCTCTCACACCCACCGATTACACTCAACCGGTTTAACAATAAAGAGAAGAAGAAGAAGAAAAACAAGAGAAGAGAAGAGAGCCCATAGAAACCCAAGAGAAACTCTATCACTCACCAAGCTCTCTCTATCTAAGTCTCTCTCTCACTCTGTCTCTGGAATCGCCGTTGGAGAAGACGACGGCTCAAAGCTTCCTCGTGTTGCCTCTGTTCCGTTTATAATCATCAAATGGGCTTAGCAAAGTATTGGGCCAGCTAGAAGACTTAGGCCCACATCTCACAATCTCCACCTTGGGCCAAGTCGACTTCACCTCTAGCCTCTCACCGGAAAAAGGCATGAATCCATCTTACCGGAATCACTACTCCACCTATGACTCCTTCCATGGCTCAACCTCTTCCTCTAAACCCGATGACTACAAAACAATCTTCGCGATTAACATCTTCTTCAACTCAACCTCTGTTTCCAAGAGTACCAGCTGATATTACCACAGATGAACCTCTGTTCCAACAGCCTATACCACAGAAGACCTCTGTTTCAGCAACTCTTCCTTTTGAGGTTTCATTGTTCTCTTACTTGTTTCCAAGAGAGAGAAGTCTCATTGTTCTCCAAGAAGGACCAGCTTGCTTTACCACCAGCTCTGCCAAGAATTAACCACAAAGCCACCTCAGAACTCCTTGTTAATGTCATTGAAGCTCTGACCCGAGCTTATCTCAGCCACTTGCAAGATATCACCAAAACACTGTTTCTGCAACTGCACCGTGTAGCCTGCGACTGCAACAGTTCAGTGTCACTACGACTATACCAGCTTCTGTGCTACTGAGACTACAACAGCAACTGCAACAGGTGTTCTTGTTGTTGCTTTTGCAGAATAATTCTTCCTTCTTTCATGAGAGCTCCTTTGCTGGTTTACTACCAGCTCCACCAACAGAAACTCCATAAACAGCTTGCTTATGAACTCATCAATCACACAGCCTCCTACATGACTTTTGTCACAGTCATGAACCTGCTTCAGTGATTGAAATAATCAATGTGTTTTCTACAATTTGATTCTCTTTGACATCCTATTTGATTCTCATTATGTGCACTTATCTCAGAATCAAATATATCTTGAATCATATGCAGTAAACCCTTGAACCATACCTGCTTCAACCTGAAACATTACCTGATTCAACCTGCAAAACAATCTCACTTAGCATTCACTCAAAGAACCAATGCAATTAGACAACCTGAGATTGAACTTGCTGCTTCTCTGTTTAAACAACACCAGCTCTAAATCTGTTTGAACCGCCATCATCACTAATGGAACACGCCTCCAAACTGATACTGTTGGGAAGACTTTCGACACAACCTTCTGTTCAGATCTTATGTTTAAACAGACCATGATACTTGCAGAACTCCACCGCTTGCAAAAAATCAGAAAACCAGTCTCTTGTCAATAGTTACACCATGACACCTGAGACTTCCTTTTACAGTTGACCCTTTGTCGCAACTCGAGTATGTGACAACCTGTTTTCAGCTGTAAAACCCATTCCACACCATACATTTACATGTATTTAGGAATGCACCAACAAATGGTGTTTGCATCACAACAGTCTTGGACTTTACCATCAGAAAATTCCTTCTGATTCACCATTATCTTGTAAACATTAGATAATCCCTCACGCGTGAGTTTCATTGAGTCCAGACCCCTGAGAAGATCTCCTCAATTCTCTTCTTGTGATGCCAAGGATACATAAGTATACAATACTTATTCCTCACTAACAATGCAGATTATTAAACCTTGCATTCACATCCTTTCTTGGATGCCAATCTGATTCTAGAACATGTTGAGCTTCTCTTGTTTACCCTGCATGCTTCTCTTGAGACGCTTTCCTCAACATTTCTTTGATGCAAACCTTCACAACAAAATTCACCTGTTGTTATCTTTCAAATGCAAAACCGGTTCAGCATTTGAAACATCTTTGCATCCATGTTCCTTTCTAGAATCCTTCTTGCGTTGCTGCTATTAGCTTGATGAAGACCCTTTTTTCAGCTTGACAATGACTCTTTTCAGCTTGACAATCTGAACAGCAGCTCAAAGTCTATTGGAGTGACTGAGAATCCTGCAGTTTGTCTCCATTAGCTTAACCACTTCACCTTCTTCATCGAAGCTTGAAGATTCAGCAATTCTTACTGATCTTACACCAGCAACTTAATGTCCTTGGATTTCTTGTCTTTACTACACATTTCCAGCCATGAGTCTTAAAAGTACCAGAGAAAACATGTCTCCAAACTCATATCTTTTGAAGCTTAGCAACCAACACAACTCAGATCATGTGACCAATCTGAATTACCCAAGACATCATCTTAATTGCACAACTCCACCTGGAACTAGAATTTTACTCTTCTTGAACCATCAATAGCTCCACCTAGAATGTGATCACAATTAGATTGCTCCAATGTCTCTTATAAGCGCAGCTCCACCTCTTTGAGTTAAACAATTCTTCACTCTTAACTTTCAACCAACCCAACTGACTTGTGTAGAGAACAAACTTAGTGTGAGTTAAACCATGAGCTATATGTCATAACACTAGACATAGGTTTCCTGCTCACTACATACACACTAAACAATCTCTTTCTACCAAGAGAAAATTACCAAGAACTCTTTGCTACTTCTGAAGTACTTCAACTCTATTTTCTCCAACAAGTTTAATCCTAGACTCACTTGAAGTCTACTTCAGACTTGTCTCCATAACCTTCTGCATCTTCTCACTTGCTCCCTTACACTCATTACCGAGATTTTAACCAGCTTCACACTGTGTACCAGTAAAACTCTCTGATGCTCCTGAAGCAATACCCTGAGAACAAGCAAATCTGAAGACTTTCCTGTCTGATCTTGTCAATGATAGGCTGAACCACACTTTCATACTATAGCTTCTTGTTGTCTGTTACTGCTTTCCTTAGTAACAGAACCACTGATTTTACCATCAGCAATACCCAAAGCACACCATTCCCTATCACTTAACACAATCACTTAGATGTCACACCAACACATCTCTTGCTGCTGTTACCACATTGATCTCTCTGTTACAGCAAACAACACAATGATTACTGATACATACTCTTCATGCTTCAACAGCTACTTAGTCAAGGTGAGACTCCTCCATGTGTTCTTCATGACTTGATGACTCTCTATGCTTCCTCAATGATTCAGTTTCCTGATTCATGCTTTAGCATATTCCTCATGTTGTTTCAATAGTACTACCTTCTTATCACTTCACCGCAACTCTGCAGCAGAACCAAAGAAGAACACATCCAGCAAACAAACCTCAACAGTACTCCTGTCATATCCTGCCTGCTGATACAAACTTCATGATGAACCATTAAAACCTGAAATCATCACAGTCTGCACCCACATCTGATTTATACCAACCTGATGCTGAACCTCAGAGACCTGACTTGACCTGTCACAGAAACCTCCTCAAATCTTTTCCACAACCCGAAGTCTTAACCAGCACAAGTTTCTGCCTTACTCCACCTGCAATTCTCTTACTTGAATCTCAGCCTTTAATCCTGATGAACCAGCAGACCACAACACACAGATTCAACTGTACTAAGGCATTCCCCAATAACCAAAATCTGTGAGTTTCCATTACTGCTCTTCCAACCAATCTTTGAACACTAATAACAGATTTCCAACAACCATAACCAAACCAAAATACTCAATCTGCAACCAGCAAATATCTTGGCTCTTGTCAGAGGATCTGCTTCCTTGTGTTCTAACCAGACATTGATTCCTTAGAGAAAAAAACAGGACTTGAGAATCTTGAAACTTCCCTTGCTAACCTCACAGAACTCTCTGTGACTTGCAGCGGAACCGACTTCTTGTTTTACCAGATTTGATTCTTGAGTGATGATGACTCAATTCATGTTCTACACCTTAAGAGCTAGAGTAACTCTTAACTTTGAACCTAAATCGAATCAGTCCCGTGAAAACCTTCCCACAACATCAATCTCAAGCTGATTTCTTTCCACAGACATTAGAACAGCTTCACCTGCAGACTCCACAAACGAAATTTGTTCAACTGTCTTCGTCACAGTCTCTGAAAAACTGACCCTTTTGTGTTCAACAGCTTCACCTGCAGATTCTTCTAACCAAAAAAAATGCATCGCGTTGAACCTTTCTTCTTCTTTTCCGGTGACTTCGAATTTTAACCGTCACCATCCTCTTCTTTGTTTAGCTTGAAACCTTGTCAGTGTTGTCGTGAATCCCTGAGCCTTAGCTTCGATAAAGGCGTCGACTTTCTTCACAAATCTTGAAGCTTTCTTGCAAAGCTTTCTCCTTTCTTTGTAAAGTTTGCACCTTTCTTTGTAAATCTTGAAGCTTTTTAATAAAGCTTGAGTCTTTCTTCACCAACCTTCATGTTTCTTCTGTTTCTTCAACAAATCTTGAAACTTTCTAGATTTTCCTTCACAAAGACCAAACCTTTTCTCAAACCTAACTTCCCATCACAAAGATCAAAGCTTTCCTCAGAACCTGAGGCTCTGATACCACTTGTAGAGAAAACAAGCTCCATTTGTAGAGAAAACAAACGAGCTCCTGTTGTTATCTCTCTTGTCCCTCACCTGTTTCAACAGACAACAATAAACAGACACACAAGCATTGGTAACCCAGTTCACGGCCGCAGCCGCTACGTCTGGGGAGAGACTGTCCTCTCAACATCCACTAAGGGCCATCGGAAATCACCTCCGACGTGGTGTACATTGAGATCTCTCACACCCACCGATTACACTCAACCGGTTTAACAATAAAGAGAAGAAGAAGAAGAAAAACAAGAGAAGAGAAGAGAGCCCATAGAAACCCAAGAGAAACTGTATCACTCACCAAGCTCTCTCTATCTAAGTCTCTCTCTCACTCTGTCTCTGGAATCGCCGTTGGAGAAGACGACGGCTCAAAGCTTCCTCGTGTTGCCTCTGTTCCGTTTATAATCATCAAATGGGCTTAGCAAAGTATTGGGCCAGCTAGAAGACTTAGGCCCACATCTCACAGACTCAAAGAGTAATGGTGAAGACTTCATAAATGAAGTTGCGAGCATGAGCAGAACTTCTCATCTCAACATTGTTTCCTTGCTTGGATTCTGCACTGAAGGTTCGAAAAGAGCAATTATATGTGAGTTTTTGGGAAATGGGTCACTTGATAAGTTCATCTCAAGCAAGACCTCGATGAATTTAGATTGGACGACACTATATAGGATTGCGCTAGGAGTTGCTCGTGGTATAGAGTACTTGCACCATGGCTGTCAAACAAGGATTGTACATTTTGACATTAAACCACAAAATGTACTTTTAGATGATAAATTTTGCCCCAAAGTTTCGGACTTTGGGCTCGCTAAGCTCTGTGAGAAGGAGAGCATCTTGTCATTGTTGGACACAAGAGGTACAATAGGGTACATTGCACCAGAGATGATCTCTAGAGTTTATGGGAATGTGTCACACAAGTCAGATGTGTATAGCTATGGAATGTTGGTTCTTGATATGATTGGTGCAAGGAACAAAGAAAAATTTAATCAAGCCTCTTCTTCTAACACAAGTTCGATGTACTTTCCCGAATGGGTATATAGGGATCTTGAATCAGGCAAGTCCGAAGGGCGTATTGAGAATGGAATCAACAGCGAAGAGGATGAGCTAGCAAAGAAGATGACATTGGTGGGTTTGTGGTGTATCCAGCCTTCCCCAACAGATCGCCCACCGATGAACAGAGTTGTAGAGATGATGGAAGGAAGCTTGGATGATCTTGAAGTCCCTCCAAGGCCTGTTTTTCAAATTCCCACAGTAACTCTACAAGAATCTTTAACATTTTCAGAGGATATCTCTGTTTACACACAAAGATGATCCAAGAAGCGTCATTGGAACCTATCAAAGCACGTTAGTAGCTATATATATATATATATATATTCAAATATATATGTCATATATTATTTACCTTACAGATTAACCAGAGGACTTTTCTGTTAAAATAGTTTTTTTTCTTAATATGTTAAACTAGTTAATACATATTTCTATCGCGATAAAACGTTCGAGGCGTCACACCAAAACATGGAATCACTAGTCATCTACGAATGACTCAATATCTGTCATCAGAATAAATCCTTTTTTTTTTCTTGGGAAAAAATATAACACTAAAAAGAATATAATTGTAAGTGATCTTTGGTGTTTGGTAGATAAATTAAAGGGATAAAGTGTGGTAAATGTTTACCAACAAGTCCCTCTCATTCTCCTTCCCCACTCAAATTTATTTTCCATGTGTTAATAAATGCTCTTGATTCTCTCTGTTTTTGGTCACTATGAGTCAGCTAATAAAGCCAATTAATTTAAAAAAAGCAGGTGAGTCTCTCTCTGTTATTTCTCAAATATGAGGTCACTACTTTGCATTTAAACATAACTTTAAACGAAACATACATGTGATGTAAGGTAGTTTTCTCTTATTAATATATATAAAAAAATCTCTTTAGACTGCGATTGAAAACGAAGCTGGTGAAGTTACTGATGAGTTCTTGGCTTGGTCCAACAATGCTATGCGTACGATCTTCAACCCTTTTACTCAGCGGTGTAGTTCTGTTACAGCTGTTTGCTGCTCAAATCGATGCTCAAAGATCTACAACTCCATGGCAGACACTAACAGGTGAGCATTGCTCTCACTTTCTCTCTTTCTTATGCGCATGGTTTCCAACAAAATAGATGAAAACAAGAGAACTTAACTAGTAACTACTAAATAGGTGAGTCGTTCTTTCTTTGTCCATATGTGTAGTTAGGATAATACACTTTGATTTCAGAATAACAGTTATTGGAAAGTTGGTATTTTTTTTTTATTGGTATAAAAGGATAATCCGGGTTTTTTACCACCCGACTCATTCTCCAGGGTGAGTGTAGGCGTCGAGTAGTCTACTCACCAAGTTTTCATGATTTAAATAATTTTTTTGTTTGAGAGGAATCAATCCCTGTTCTAGACCTGAAGGACAACTCCTTCTAAGGTGGGAACTATTGAAAAGTTGTTTTTTTTTTTTTGGATTTGGGATTTACCGCTTAGCCAATAAATTAAGGGTAGTTCCTAAATACTAAAAAGTCCAATAATTACTTTGATTATGGGAGCATAAATACTTTTGTCTCTTGTATCTAAATAATTTGTGATTACTAATTCTTTTACTAGGTGATGCTCCACGTGTGATTGCTCGTGGTGGGTTTTATGGTGTGATGTTCAGCTAACCAAAGATAAAGTTGGGATTTGCTTCCCTGATTTAAATCTGGCCAATGCTTCAAATATTCAATATGTTTACACAAATCGCCCAAAATCTTACCTGGTTAATGGAGTCCCTACTCAGGGTTGGTTCACCATTGATTTCTCCTTGAGAGATCTCGAGAATGTATACTGTAAGTGGATATGGTTCAGTCAATGCTTATTTTAAGTGTTTATATAGAGATGAATTATGGTTTTTTTTTTTTTCACCTCAGTGACCCGGAGAATATCATCGCGATCAGATAAATTTGATGGAAATGGATATACGATTTTGACGATTCAAAATGTAACAACGCTGCTAAAACCAGAAGGTTTTTGGTTAAATGTTCAGCACGATGCATTCTACGAGCAACAAAATTTTAGCATGAGAAATTTTTTGTTATCAGCTTCAAGAACTGTTGCCATTGACTATATCTCTTCCCCTGAGGTGAATTTCTTTAGGAAAATTGCTGGCCGTTTCGGGCGTAATGAACCGAGTTTCGTGTTCCAGTTTCTTAAGAAAGAAGAGTTCGAGCCGACAACAAACAGAACATATGGTTCTATCTTGAGCAACCTAACTTTTGTCAAGACCTTTGCTTCAGGGATTCTTGTTCCAAAGTCTTACATATTGCCACTCGATGACAAGCAGTACTTGCTTCCTCATACATCCTTAGTTCAAGATGCTCACAAAGCAGGATTACAAGTATATGCGTCAGGTTTTGCTAATGATTTTGACATTGCATATAACTACAGTTTCGATCCAGTGTCTGAGTATCTATCTTTTGTGGACAATGGCGATTTTTCTGTCGATGGTGTGCTCTCTGATTTTCCCATTACTGCATCCGCGGCCATTGGTAAGTAAAATTTCTTTGTCCTTTAAACATTACTGTAAAAACTCAAAATCAAACATTTCCTATTCATATTTACCTCAGATTTAACTCAAAATCAAACATTTCCTATTCATATTTACCTCAGATTGCTTCTCCCACATTGGTAGATACCCTAAGAAACAAGGTTAGGAGAGTAATTACTTTATATTTTCTTTTTTGCTCTGTTCTTACTAATACAACAAAAGAAACTAATAATTGACTTTAACATCTACCAAATGGTTCATGCCACAGTGGACTTTCTTGTTATATCAAAATATGGTGCGAGTGGGGACTATCCTGGATGTACAAACTTGGCATATGAGAAGGCAATCCAAGATGGTACTGATGTTATCAATTGCTCGGTCCAAATGTCCAGTGACGGGACACCCTTTTGTGCAAATTCAATCGACCTCGAGGATAGCACAATGGTCGGACAAACTCCTTTCAGAAACCGTTCGATAACTATTCCTGAGTTGAACTCAGATCGTAGAATATATACTTTTACTCTCTCATGGCCTGAGATCCAGAACTTGACTCGTAAGTTTTCCCTCAAAATTTTCAATTGCTTTAGAAAAATGGTAGTCTGTTTTGCACACTCTTATTCCTATTATTCATAGTAACTAATCAGAGAGCTCTCTTTCTACTCCTACTTAACTTAAAATGTTACATCCTCCTAGGTTGATATGTTGTCGTCAAAATTATTTCCCACACTAGAGATTACATTATCTGAGAATTACAGTAATTAATCTTCCATCTTTTTCTGCAGCTGCTATTACAAACCCCTACTTGGAGTACAATATTTTAAGGAATCCGAAAGAGAAAAATTCGGGGAAGCTTGTCTCCCTTTCTGAATTCCTAACAATGGCAAAAAACCCCACTTCTCTCTCCGGTGTCATGATCACTGTAAAGGTGAGTTCTCGTGTACCTATAAGTATTGAGTTTTATCAATTGGGTAATTTGGGTTGTGATGTCTCCTTACTTTATGTTTTTTTTTTGTGTCCTTCAGAATGCAGTCTACCTAAGAGAGAAGCAAGGGCTCGATGTGGTTAAAGTGATTCTTGATACACTCAAGGAAAATGGTTACAGCAACGGAACAACCGTGAAGGTCATGGTTCAGTCTACGAGTAGCGCTGTTCTAGTTGACATCAAGAAGCAGAGCAAGTATGAGACTGTCTACATAATTCAAGAAACCATTCGTGATATTAGTGATTCTGCTATTGAAGATATAAAGAAATTTGCTAACGCTGTTGTCATTCGAAAGCCGACTGTCTTTCCTTCCAATGATAGGTTCCTCACTGGACAAACCAATGTTGTAGAGAGGCTGCAAAAGTCTCAGCTCCCGGTTTATGTGGAACTGTTTCGGAATGAGATGGTCTCTCAACCGTATGACTTCTTCTCTGATGCAACTGTTCAAATAAACTCATATATCTATGGAGTCGATGTCAATGGAATCATCACCGAGTTCCCTTTCACAGCTGCAAGATACAAAAGTAAATGGCCCAAAATTATCATCAAAAGGTCTCACTACACAAAATAATTAACAACAATGCCTACACTTGTTTATCTTTTGCAGGTAATCGATGTTTGGGCAGAAAAGATAAACCACCTTACATGTTACCTGTTAAACCCGGTGGCCTCTTAACCACTCTTCCGTCCTTACCTCCAGCTCAAGCTCCAAACCCGGTTTTCACAGATGATGATGTCACTGAGCCAACACTACCTCCAGTTATAATAAAAGCCCCAACCCCTGGAACTCTATCAACCATTGAACAAGCACCTAGCGGAAGTAAGTCTCTCTCTCTTCTCTAAGTTTGTTCTTTACTTTTCTTCCTCTTCTAGATCAAGTTTGGTTCCCTTCTGACAAATTTTACTTGTTCAATGGTTGTACATGGACTCTAGTCAAAGCAATTCGCATAGGTGAGTTTTGCTGGCCAGAGGAAGTTCAAACTGTTTTCGTCCAATATTAATAAAAAAGTTACTAACTTAACGTTTTCTTTGTTTTCTAGTTTCGGGTTTAGTGGCAGGAGCTGTTTTGTTACTGGTCTTATTAATATTATTTCTCTGTTTACACAGAAAGAGAGAATCACGACTGAGAAAGCAGAGCCTCAAGGCCCTTATTCCACTCAAACACTTTAGTTATGCACAAGTGAAAAGAATCACAAAGTCATTTGCAGAAGAGGTTGGAAGAGGCGGATTTGGAATTGTTTATCGAGGAACACTTGGTGATGGTCGTATGGTTGCGGTGAAAGTCTTGAAAGAATCAAAGAGTAATGGTGAAGACTTCATAAATGAAGTTGCGAGCATGAGCAGAACTTCTCATCTCAACATTGTTTCCTTGCTTGGATTTTGCTCGGAAGGTTCCAAAAGAGCAATTATATATGAGTTTCTGGAAAATGGATCACTTGATAAGTTCATATCAGGCAAGAGCTCGGTGAATATGGATTGGCCGACACTATATAGAATTGCACTAGGAGTTGCTCATGGTCTAGAGTACTTGCACCATGGCTGCAAAACAAGGATTGTACATTTTGACATTAAACCACAAAATGTACTCTTAGATGACAATTTTTGCCCCAAAGTTTCGGACTTTGGGCTCGCTAAGCTCTGTGAGAAGAAAGAGAGCATCTTGTCATTGCTGGACACAAGAGGTACAGTAGGGTACATTGCACCAGAGATGATCTCCAGAGTTTATGGGAATGTGTCACACAAGTCAGATGTGTATAACTATGGAATGTTGGTTCTTGATATGATTGGTGCAAGGAACAAAGAGAAATTTAATCAAGCATCTTCTTCTAACACAAGTTCGATGTACTTTCCTGAATGGGTATATAGGGATCTTGAATCAGGCAAGTCCGAAAGGAATATAGAAAATGGAATCAACAGCTTCAGCGAAGAGGATGAGCTGGCAAAGAAGATGACATTGGTGGGGTTGTGGTGTATTCAGCCTTCCCCAACAGATCGCCCACCGATGAACAGAGTTGTAGAGATGATGGAAGGAAGCTTGGATGATCTTGAAGTCCCTCCAAGGCCTGTTTTTCAAATTCCCACAGTGCCTCTACAAGAATCTTCAATATTTTCAGAGGATATCTCTGTTCACACACAAAGATGATCCAAGAAGCCTCCTTGGAACCTGTCGAAGCACGAAAATCATCATTTGTTGAAAAAAAAAATGTCATATATTGTTTACATTCCGGATTAACCAGAGGACTTTTCTGTTAAATTAGTTTCTGTTTTTTTTCTTACTATGTTAAACTAGTTAATACAGACTAGTCATCAGACTAAATCCTTCTTTTTCTTGGGGCAAAAATATAAGACTAAAAAGAATATTATTGTAAATGATCTTTGGTATTTGGTCGATAAATTAAAAGGATAAAGTGTGGTATATGTTTACCAACAAGTCCCTCTCATTCCCTACTGAAGATTCTTTTCCATGTTTTATTTCATTTTCTGAGAAAATTCTCAAAAATAGACGTTTTTATAGACGTTTTTGAGAAGACATTTTCTGAGAAAAGACTATTTACCATAGTTGATCTAGGAAATGACCAATACTATTCATATGTTCTCTTTCTTCACCACCTTCTTAGTAATATCCAATAACCAATCTTCCTCTATCTCAATTTTGTGTTTTTGGCTTTTTAAAAAAAGAGACGACTCTTTCTGAGTCAACTAATAAAGCCATTTGATAAATGCTCTTGAGTCTCTCTGTTTTTGTTCACTATATGAGTCAACTAATAAAGCCAATTGATTAAAAACAGCTCTTGAGTCTCTCTCTTCTCTGTATTTCTCCAATATGAGGTCAATACTTATGCATTCAACGATAAAATCATAAACATAGCTTTAAACGAAAAATATGCTGTTTATATTTTCCCATATATGTGATGTAAAGTAGTTTATTATTAATATTCTAAAAATTTCTCTTTAAACTGCGAGAAAAAAGAAGCTGGTGACGTTACTGATGAATTCGCGGCTTGGTCCAACAATGCTAGTGTTACGATCTTTGACGCTTTTACTCAGTGGTGTAGTTCTGTTACAGCTGTTTGCTGCTTCAATTGATGCTCAAAGATCTACAAGTCCATGGCAGACGCTAACTGGTGAGAATTTCTCTCACTCTGTCTCTTCCTTTTGCGCATTGTTTTCAACAAAATAGGTGAAAACAAGAGAACTCAAGTATTAACTACATAGATAGGTGAGTCGTTCTTTGTCTGTCCATATGTGTGTTAGAAGTTTGGATAATAACTTCACTTTGATTTCACAAGAACAGTTTTTGCCTTTTTGGACAGTTGATTTTTGGTTTGGGTATTATAGGCTTAGCCAATAATTACTTTGATTATGAGAGCATTAATTCTTTTGTCTCTTGTCACTAGAAGAAAAATATACATTCTTAACTCACGATAAATGTTATTATACGTAACTAATAGTATTTTGGTAAACGCTATGTCAGCCCCAACAATAATATGATCCCATACAACAGCCATTTTTTTTTTTACATGTATTAAGATAACTTCGGATTAAATTTTTTTTTTTTTTGGTTTTTTTATTTATTTACTAGGTGATGCTCCACTTGTGATTGCTCGTGGTGGGTTTTCTGGATTGCTTCCAGATTCGAGTTATGGTGCTTACGGTCTTGCAATCGTGACAAGTGTATCTAGTGCTGTTCTATGGTGTGATGTTCAGCTAACCCAAGATAGAGTTGGGATTTGCTTCCCTGATTTAAATCTGGCCAATGCTTCAAGTATTCAAAATGTGTACCCAAATCGCCAAAAATCTTACCTGGTTAATGGAGTCCCTACTCAGGGTTGGTTCACCATTGATTTCTCATTGAGAGATCTCGAGAATGTATACTGTAAGTGTTTATGGTTCAGTCAGTGCTTTTTCAAAGCGTCGTATGGAAATGAATTTGTTTTTTTTTTCTTAACTTGTCTCAAATATTTTTTCTTTTCAAATCACTACATCAGTGACCAGGAGAATATCATCGCGATCAGATAAATTCGACAGTAACGGATATACGATTTTGACTATTCAACATGTAACAGAGCTGAAACCAGAAGGTTTTTGGTTAAATGTTCAGCACGATGCATTCTATGAGCAACAAAATTTTAGCATGAGCAGTTTTCTATTATCAGCTTCAAGAACTGTTGCTATTGACTATATCTCTTCCCCTGAGGTGAATTTCTTTAGAAAAATTGCTGGCCGTTTTGGGCGTAATGGACCGGGTTTCGTGTTCCAGTTTCTTAAGAAAGAAGACTTCGAGCCAACAACAAACAGAACCTACGGTTCTATCTTGAGCAACCTAACTTTTGTCAAGACATTTGCTTCAGGGATTCTTGTTCCAAAGTCTTACATATTGCCACTCGATGACGAGCAGTACTTGCTTCCTCATACATCATTAGTTCAAGATGCTCACAAAGCAGGATTACAAGTATATGCGTCAGGTTTTGCAAATGATGTTGATATTGCATATAACTACAGTTTCGATCCAGTGTCTGAGTATCTATCTTTTGTGGACAATGGCAATTTTTCTGTCGATGGTGTGCTCTCTGATTTTCCCATTACTGCATCTGCGGCCGTTGGTAAACAAAATCTCCTCTACGGACACCATTTTGTCCTTAAAAAATTGCTGGAAATACTCAAAATTAAACACATTTCCTTTTCATATTTTCCTCAGACTGCTTCTCCCACATTGGCAGAAACGCTACGAAACAAGGTAATGATAGTAATTACATTGCAATTTTTCTTTTCTTACTAATAGAAAAAATTCGAGTGAATTTGGCAAATGGCAATTGGAAAGATTGGAATGACAATGAAATGACTTAATTGCCAACTAATGGTAATTTTTTTTTTTTTGTTGCTTTTTTATTTATCTATTACCTGAATTTGAAACACGATGTTTTTATTCAACTAACATGTTACTTTTGTTATGTGGACATCTAATTTAGTGGTTTTATATAATTATATGCTAGTTTGTGATGTGGACGTTAAATTTATCACAAGGTGTCCTAACAAAAATAAATCTAACTGGAAATCCTAAATCTTCATTTTAATAAAAAAACATGTTAAAAAAAACACTCATACATAATTAGTTAAATGGTAAAATACTCTAATTTAAGAAATTCATTGCCATTTTCAGAGTTTTTTCTTCTTTATATATATATATATATATATATATATATATATATATATATATATACATGGAGTGCAAATACTATTAAAAAAACCCCTACAATTGACTTTATCATCTTCCAAATGGTCCATGCCTTAGTGGATTTTTTTGTCATATCAAAAAATGGTGCGAGTGGGGACTATCCTGGATGTACAAACTTGGCATATGAGAAGGCAATCAAAGATGGTGCCGATATTATTGATTGCTCGGTCCAAATGTCCAGCGACGGGACACCCTTTTGTGCAAGTTCGATCGACCTCGGGGATAGCACAATGGTCGCACAAACTCCTTTCAGTAACCGTTCAACAATTATTTCTGAGATTAGCTCAGATGGTGGAATATATACTTTCAGTCTTACATGGCCTGAGATCCAGAACTTGACTCGTAAGTTTCCCTTCAAATTTCAACTTGCTTGAGACTAATGCTAGTTTATGTTTTTACACTATTGTTCCTACTGTTTCTATTCCTGCTTTAACCTGAAAAGGTTACAGATCGATGCAAATATCTGTTTTCTTAACAAATTTACATTCTCCTAGCTTGATATGCTGTGGACAAAATTACTGGCCACTTCAGAGATTACATAACTTGGAAAGTTACAATAACTATATTCCCATATTTTTGTGCAGCTGCTATTTCAAACCCCTACAGGTCACGCAGTATGTTTAGAAATCCGAATGATAGAAATTCTGGAAATCTTATTTCGCTTTCTCAATTCCTAGACTTGGCAAAGAACTCCACTTCTCTATCTGGTGTTTTGATTAGTGTAGAGGTGAGTTCTCATGTAACTTTTTAATCATAAAACTTGAATCAATCATCATTGTCAAGTCTTCTAATGATTAAGCCACTATGCATTTTGTTTAATCCTCCAGAATGCAGTGTACCTGAGAGAGAAGCAAGGGCTCGACGTGATTAAAGCAGTTCTCCACACACTCAGAGAAACTGGTTATAACAATGTAACAACCACAACAAAGGTCATGATTCAATCTACAAATAGCTCGGTTTTAATTGAATTTAAAAAGCAGAGCCCGTACGAGACTCTCTACAAAGTTGAAGAAACCATTAGTGATATTTTTGACTCTGCTATACAAGACATAAAGAAATTTGCTAATGCTGTTGTCATCAGAAAATCATCAGTCTCGCCCTTTGCCAAAAGGTTTATCACAAGGCAAACTGATGTTGTTGAGAGGCTGCAGAAGTCTCAGCTCCTGGTTTATGTGGAACTGTTTCAGAATGAGTTTGTCTCTCTGAAATCTGACTTCTTCTCTGATGCAACTGTTGAGATAAACTCATATATCACTGAAGCGGGTATCAATGGAACAATCACCGAATACCCTTTAACAGCTGCAAGATACAGAAGTAAATGGCCCCAAATTTGCACCACAAAATTATCAACATCAATGCCTAACTTTATTTATCTTTTGCAGGGAATCGATGTTTGGGCAGAAAAGAAATACCACTTTATATGTTACCTGTTCAACCCGGTGGCCTCTTAGCCGGAGTGAATCCTCTGTCCTTACCTCCAGCCCAAGCTCCAAACCTATTTTTCACAGATGCTGATGTATTTGAGCCACCACTACCTCCGGTTACAGCAAAAGCCCCAACCTTAACCCCATCAACCAATGCACAAGCACCTAGCGGAGAAGCCGGACTCACTCTATCTCTTTTTTTCTCTGTTTTTGCCTCTCTTCTACTTATGTGATCAACCCCTGATCTCATCTCCTCTCTGCTTTCGCCATCGTATAGTTTTCTTTATGTGACTCACAGTCAAATTTTAATAGTCGCAACCAATATTTTTTTTCCTGGTGAGTATTTGTGATAGCCCTTCTCTTTCTTAGCTACTTACCTTGTTTCGTAGAAGTTAAATACATGCTTTACCGCTTTACGGGCATGAAGTTTTGATTATCGGATGAACTCGTAACCAAAAGTTAAATTTATATCCCCATCATTGATCTTCATGAGCTGTAGTAAAATTATTGAATTGATGACTTTTCCAGACGCCTAAATTTTTTAGTCTAGTAAATTCTCCTTTAGACTTGTACTACCTCTTTGACAGTTTTAAAGGACGAAGACAAGCTAAGCACATCAGGATATAAGAGATAGTATGGTATAGTTTTACGGACAAGTTCCTTTCATTTCTCCCTTTCTCTCTCTACATCACTTTCTCTGCTCCTCTCACACAAAAAGAAGATCGACCAATGACCAATCTCTCTCTCTCTTAGTTACGTTTTCGGACAAAGAAAAAAAGACTTAGCCAAGTCTTTCAGAGTCAACTAATAAAATAAAAAATAAAAAAATTATTGAGTTAGTCTCTCTCTCTCTCCCCCTATAAACAAAAACCAAATCCAGAAGACACACTGTTCATAGATCAAACAAATCATGTATCGTCCCCTCAGTTCTTGTTTGATCTGTCTCTTCCTCTTCGCCTTATTCTAAAATCTTCCTTGTGCTTCAAGTAAACAAGGGCTTGCGTCCTGTGAGGCTTTGTTCCAGTGTGGAAACATCACCGCAGGTTTTCCCTTCTGGGGCGGGGATCGTCCCAAATCTTGCGGTCATGCATCGTTGGAGCTTCACTGCAACAGCAAAAACATTACCTCTTTAAATTTCTCAAACCTAAAGTACAAAATTTTATATATAAATCAAACATCTAATACCCTTAGGCTTGTCAGAGAAGACCTCTTAGGTTCTTTTTGTTCGGCTACGTTCAATTCCACAACATTACCTCCCGAAATCTCTGAGATTTCGCCGATCTCCAGGAGCCTCACCATTTTCTATCTCTGCAACCCTCGTCTTCAGTACCTTTCGAGTTATACATGTCCTGGGACTGGGAGAGGTCTTGTCTCAGCGTATCAAAGCCCTAATTATCATAGCTCCTGCCAAGAAAGTTTCACTGTAAACGTTCCTTCAAGTTTCTTTCCAGAAGAGGAAAAGTTGAACTTAACTTACTTGGAAAGTGTTATACGAAAAGGATTCGAGGTGAAAGTGAAGACTGATGAGATACCGTGTGAAGAATGTTCATCCTCTAGTAAGTTTCACTAAGTATTGTTACATTTTGTTCTTGATCTTACTTGTTTTTCTCCTCCTTCATACCAGTCAATTCCCTTAGTAAATGGTCTTACGTTGTTCAAAAAGACCAAACATACCAAAAGCATTTTCCCGTTGACTTACCTGTAAAGCAACGAAAACAGAGGAGTAGACTATGATCAATCTGCCTCTATTCCTTGTTATATATTTGTCCTAAACTCTTTCTGATTCTATCTTGTGTTTTATCAGCTAACGAGCTTTATAGACGCTGCGCTCAACCGTTTAGTTGTGGCGATCAGGACGGTCTCTTGTACCCTTTCTGGATACATGGTAGAGAAGACTGTGGCCACCCAGACTTTAAGCTCCATTGTAGCAGCAGATTGGCAGAGGTTAACGTCTCCTCAGGGACGTTCAGAATCTTAGATGCAAACTATGACTCTCATATGGTAAGACTTGTCAGATCGGATTTTATCGACATTATGTGTCCCACAAACACACTACATGTGCCGTTCGATAAAAGCGTTGTCCTTCCATTCGCTCCTGACACCTTGATGCTAACAATTTATTACCACTGCCAAGACTTATCATCTACTATTGATGGTACTTCCGCAAACGTAGCAAATTATCTTAAGTGTGGGAATGATAATGAAGTTGTGCTTAGATTCATATTATTAGACATTATTGTTTTTAAATTATAATTGTGCTTATATTCATATTATTAGACATTATTGTTGTTTTTTTTGCTTTCATCGTGACTAATATCATTCATTTGATATATTTTTTTTCAAAATGTCTATGTTATCTCGACTTTTGTAGATTATAAGATTAAAATTTCTTGTGATTTCTTCTCTTATATCAGATATTTTATCTTCTTAATTATTTTCACTATGTGTTATCGTAGCATCTAAATTTTTTTTTCAATCACATTGACTATTTTTTCTTTCACATTTTTTAATATACCAAATGTTGTTGGAAATCTCTAGATATTATCATACATTTCTGATATCTATATGCATTTTTTTTAACAACCCTTCATTTTAGATTTTTGCTTATTTTAAGAGTTTTTGTTGAAGATAAATATTTACATGAAAATAATTAATTAATTTTATATAGAAAAATCAAAAGTGATGATTAACACCAAAAAGAACATCAAACTTACAATGAATACATTTTTTCTTCTAATCTCCAACGCTTTTGAATTTTACTAATATACAATGAATTTTTCTAAATTATTAATCGGTAACATAAATTTTGTACTTTACTACTAACAAATATAGTTAGAAAATCTAAAAAAGTATTCCATTTTTAAATAAATTACTTCTTATTCTAAGTAAAATGAATTTATCTTACTTTATATTTAACCAATATCTTTTCATAATTTTAAATATTTTTATCGGTAACAGATATTTATACTTTAACACTATTTTTTAAATTTATAAATATTAATTTTTCTTTAAAATTAAATCATTTTTTATTTTGAGTAAAATTGAACTATCTACTTGTATATTTATCTTATTTCTATCACATATTTTTGTGTGTTTGTATTATATTACTTTTTATTTATATTAAACCATGTTATTGTCACTGAACAAATATTTTCTTTTATTAAAAGATGATGATATAAAAATATGTGATTTAAATTTTTTTAATGTTTCTTGTCTTAATAAATAAATTGTGTGGAACTTGTATATAGTTTAATTTTGATCTCAACCAAAATGATTTAATGGCAATTTGGTTTGGAATGCACTCTTTAAATGCATAAGGTAATGAGTTCGAATCTTTTTAATAACATTTTGTATTTATTAAAATTTATGATGACGTGTATGCTGATGTGGACATCCTAGATGGAGTGATAGATTCATTGTCACTTCCAGAGTTTTTTTTTATTAATTTTATTTATTTTTTATATATAACATGGAGTTCAAATACTATAAAAAAAACCCCTATAATTAGCTTTATCATCTTCCAAATGCTTTAGTGGATTTTTTTGTCATAACAAAAAATGGTGCGAGTGGGGACTATCGTGGATGTACAAACTTGGCATATGAGAAAGCAATAAAAGATGGTGCTGATATTATTGATTGCTCGGTCCAAATGTCCAGTGACGGGACACCCTTTTGTGCAAGTTCGATCGACCTCAGGGATAGCACAATGGTCGCACAAACTCCTTTCAAAAACCGTTCAACAAATGTTTCAGAGATTAGCTCAGATGGTGGAATATATACTTTCAGTCTTACATGGGCTGAGATCCAGAACTTGACTCGTAAGTTTCCACTTACTTCAGACTAATGCTAGTCTATTTTTTCACACTATTGTTCCTGCTTCCTACTGTTTCTATTCTTACTTAACCTCAAGAGGTTACAGATTGATGCAAATATCTGTTTTCTTAACAAATTTACATTCTCCTAGCTTGATATGCTGTGGACAAAATTACTGGCCACTTCAGAGATTACATAACTTGGAAAGTTACAATAACTATATTCCCATATTTTTGTGCAGCTGCTATTTCAAACCCCTACAGGTCACGCAGTATGTTTAGAAATCCGAATGATAGAAATTCTGGAAATCTTATTTCGCTTTCTCAATTCCTAGACTTGGCAAAGAACTCCACTTCTCTATCTGGTGTTTTGATTAGTGTAGAGGTGAGTTCTCATGTAACTTTTTAATCATAAAACTTGAATCAATCATCACTGTCAAGTCTTCTAATGATTAAGCCACTATGCATTTTGTTTAATCCTCCAGAATGCAGTGTACCTGAGAGAGAAGCAAGGGCTCGACGTGATTAAAGCAGTTCTCCACACACTCAGAGAAACTGGTTATAACAATGTAACAACCACAACAAAGGTCATGATTCAATCTACAAATAGCTCGGTTTTAATTGAATTTAAAAAGCAGAGCCCGTACGAGACTCTCTACAAAGTTGAAGAAACCGTTGGTGATATTTTTGACTCTGCTATACAAGACATAAAGAAATTTGCTAATGCTGTTGTCAACACAAAATCTTCGGTCTTGGCCTTCGCCAAGAGGTTTCTCACTAGGCAAACCAATGTTGTTGAGAGACTGCAGATGTCTCAGCTCCCGGTTTATGTGGAACTATTCCAGAATGAATTTGTCTCTCTGAAATCTGACTTCTTCTCTGATGCAACTGTTGAGATAAACTCATATATCACTGGAGCCGGTATCAATGGAACAATCACCGAATACCCTTTAACAGCTGCAAGATACAAAAGTAAATGGCCCCAAATTTGCACCACAAAATAATCAACATCAATGCCTAACTTTGTTTATCTTTTGCAGGGAATGGATGTTTAGGCAGAAAAGAAAAACCACCTTACATGTTACCTGTTCCACCTGGTAGCCTCTTAACCGTTGTGAATCCTCTGTCCTTACCTCCAGACCAAGCTCCAAACCTATTTTTCACAGATGCTGATGTATTTGAGCCACCACTACCTCCGGTTACAGCAAAATCCCAAACCTCAACCCCATCAACCAATGCACCACCTAGCGGAGAAACCGGACTCACTCTATCTCTTTTTCTCTCTGTTTTTGCCTCTCTTCTACTTATGTGATCAACCCCTGATCATATCTCCTCTCTATTTATAATATCTTTCGCCATCGTATAGTTTTCTTTATGTGACTCAGTCAAATTTTAATAGTCGTAACCATTATTTTTTTTCCTGGTGAGTATTTGTGATAGCCGCCGTTCTCTTTCTTAGCTACTTACCTTGTTTCGTAGAATTTAAATACATGCTTTACGGGCATGAAGTTATCATTTTCTCATGAACTCGTTTAAAACAAAAGTTAAATTTATATTCCCATCAACTACACACTGGCATATGCATTTGATCTTCATGAGCTGTAGTAAAATTATTGAATTGATGACTTTTTCAGACGCCTAAATTTTTTAGTCTCGAAAATTCTCTTTAGACTTGTACCTCTTTTGACAGTTTTAAAGGATGAAGACAAGCACATCAGGACATAAGAGATAGTATGGTATAGTTTTACAGACAAGTTCCTTTCATTTCTCTCTTTCTCTCTCTACATCACTTCCTTTGCTCCTCTCAGACAAAAAGAAGAATTCATAGATCAAACAAATCAAAAAGAGGATCTACCAATGACCAATCTCTCTCTCTCTCTCTTAATTACGTTTTCGGACAAAGAAAAAAAGACTTAGCGAAGTCTTTCCTAGTCAACTAATAAAATCATTAAATTAAAAGATATTGAGTTGGTCTCTCTCTCTCTCTCTCCCCTATAACAAAAACCAAAACCAAATTAAGTTCATAGATCAAACAAATCATGTATCTTCCCCTCAGTTCTTGTTTGATCTATCTCTTCCTCTTCTCCCTATTCTACAATCTTCCTTGTGCTTCAAGTAAACAAGGGCTTGCGTCCTGTGACGCTTTGTTCCAGTGTGGAAACATCACCGCAGGTTTCCCATTCTGGGGCGGGGATCGTCCCAAATCTTGCGGTCATGCATCGTTGGAGCTTCACTGCAACAGCAAAAACATTACCTCTTTAAATTTCTCAAACCTAAAGTACAATATTTTATATATAAATCACACATCTAATACCCTTGGGCTTGTCAGAGAAGACCTCTTAGGTTCCTTTTGTTCGGCTACGTTCAATTCCACAACATTACCTCCCGAAATCTCTGAGATTTCGCCGATCTCCAGGAGCCTCACCATTTTATATCTCTGCAACCCTCGTCTTCAGTACCTTTCGAGTTATACATGTCCTGGGACTGGGAGAGGTCTTTTCTCAGCGTATCAAAGCCCTAATTATCATAGCTCCTGCCAGGAAAGTTTCACCGTAAACGTTCCTTCAAGTTTCTTTCCACAAGAGGAAAAGTTGAACTTAACTTACTTGGAAAGTGTTCTACGAAAAGGATTCGAAGTGAAAGTGAAGACTGATGAGATACCGTGTGAAGAATGTTCATCCTCTTGTAAGTTTCACTAAGTATTGTTACATTTTGTTTTTGATCTTACTTGTTTTTCTCCTCCTTCAACAATACCAGTCAATTCCCTTAGTGAATGGTCTTACGTTGTTCAAAAAGACCAAACATACCAAAAGCATTTTCCCGTTGACTTACCTGTAAAGCAACAAAAACAGAGGAGTAGACTATGATTAATCTGCCTCTATTCCTTGTTATATATTTTTCCTATACTCTTTCTGATTCCATCTTGTGTTTTATCAGCTAACGAGCTTTATAGACGCTGCGCTCAACCGTTTAGTTGTGGCAATCAGGACGGTCTCTTGTACCCTTTCTGGATACATGGTAGAGAAGACTGTGGCCATCCAGACTTTAAGCTCCATTGTAGCAGCAGATTGGCAGAGCTTAACGTCTCCTCAGGGACGTTCAGAATCTTAGATGCAAACTATGACTCTCGTATGGTAAGACTTGTCAGATCGGATTTTATGGACATTATGTGTCCCACAAACAAAATACATGTGCCGTTCGATAAAAGCGTTGTCCTTCCATTGTCTCCTGACACCATGATGCTAACAATTTACTACCACTGCCAAGACTTATCATCTACTACTGATGGTACTTCCGCTAATCTTGGAAATCTTAAGTGTGGGAATGATGATGAGGATTCAACCAACTACTATGTGATGAGAAATATCTCGTCTCTGTTACCCGATGAGAATAGTGACCCTGTATCTACCAACTTGAAGAAGTCTTGCAATTCATACGTCAGTATACCTGTGCCTGGATCGGCGTTGAACACACTGCGTCCAGAGAATTTAACCAAGACTCTTGAACAGGGTTTTAAGCTTGAACTTAATCAAGACTGTTCAGTGTGCTTAGAATCTAAGGGTGCTTGTGGATACAATCAGACTTCAAGAGTATTCGTCTGCTATTGTAAAGATGGAACCTTCGGCAATAATTGTAGCTCTGAAAAGAAAAGTCATGGTAAACCATTATCTTCTTTGAGTTTTTTTTTTTTTTTTTTTTTTTTTTTTTTCTGCTTCAAGATTGAGTTTGGTTTCATTCTGACAAATTTCACTTGTTCAATTGTCACTTCTACAGAGACTTTGGTCAAAGCAATTCGCATAAGTGAGTTTTGCTAGCCAGAGAAATTTTCGTTTCCAAGATTAACAAATAAATTACTAACTAAACATTTTCTCTGTCTTTTCTAGCCGGGGGTTCAGCAGCAGGAGTTGTTTTGATCCTGGTCTTATTAAACTTGTTTCTCTGTTTTCTTCGGAAGAGAAAAACACGACTGAGACAACAGAAATTGAAGGCCCTTATTCCACTCGAATACTACACATATGCACAAGTGAAGAGAATTACAAAGTCATTTGCGGAAGTAGTTGGGACAGGCGGATTTGGAATTGTTTATCGAGGAACACTTGGTGATGGCCGTATGGTTGCGGTGAAGGTCTTGAAAGACTCAAAAGGTAATGGTGAAGACTTCATTAATGAAGTTGCGAGCATGAGTAGAACTTCTCATCTCAACATTGTTTCCTTGCTTGGTTTCTGCTCTTAAGGTTCTAAAAGGGCAATTATATATGAGTTTCTGTAAAATGGATCACTTGATAAGTTCATTTCAGGAAAGAGCTCGGGGAATATGGATTGGCCGACACTATATAGAATTGCGCTAGGAGTTGCTCATGGTCTAGAGTACTTGCACCATGGCTGCAAAACAAGGATTGTACATTTCGACATTAAACCACAGAATGTACTCTTAGATGACAATTTTTGCCCCAAAGTTTCGGACTTTGGGCTCGCTAAGCTCTGTGAGAAGAAAGAGAGCGTCTTGTCATTGCTGGACACAAGAGGTACAGTAGGGTATATTGCACCAGAGATGATCTCCAGAGTTTATGGGAATGTGTCACACAAGTCAGATGTGTATAGCTATGGAATGTTGGTTCTTGATATGATTGGTGCAAGGAACAAAGAAAAATTTAATCAAGCATCTTCTTCTAACACAAGTTCGATGTACTTTCCTGAATGGGTATATAGGGATCTTGAATCAGGCAAGTCCGAAAGGAATATTGAAAATGGAATCAATAGCGTCAGCGAAGAGGATGAGCTAGCAAAAAAGATGACATTGGTGGGTTTGTGGTGTATTCAGCCTTCCCCAACAGATCGCCCACCGATGACCAGAGTTGTAGAGATGATGGAAGGTAGCTTAGATGCTCTTGAAGTCCCTCCTAGGCCTATTTTTCAAATTCCCACCGTGCCTTTACAAGAATCTTCAACATTTTCAGAGGATATCTCTGTTTACACACAAAGATGATCCAAGAAGCCTCCTCGGAACCTATCAAAGCGCAGCTACTATCTATATATATTATTTACTTTCCGGATTAAACTGAGGACTTTTCTGTTAAACTAGTTTTTTTTCTTACTGTAGGTTAAACTAGTTATTATAGATTTCTATCGCGATAAAACGTTTGAGGTGTCACACGAAAACATGAAATCAATCAATACTATTCATCTACAAATAACTCAATATGTCATTAGACTAGATCCCTTTTTTTCTTTGGGGAATATATAACACTAAAAAGAATATTATTGTAAATGATCTTTGGAGTTTGGTCGATAAGTTAAAGGGATAAAGTGTGGTATATGTTTACCAACAAGTCCCTCTCATTCTCTAATGAATATTCTTTTCCATGTTTTATTTCATTTACTGAGAAAATTCTCAAGAATAGACGTTTTGGTGATATCAACAAATGTTTTAGAAATAGTAACAACAAAAAAAACCTGACAGGGAAAGACTATTTATCATAGTTGATCTAGGAAATGACAAATATTATTCATATGTTCTTTTTCTTCACCACCTTCTTAGTCATATCCAAGGACAAAAAAATGAGGAACATCCAATAACCAATCTTCCTCTGTTTCAAGTTTGTGTTTTTGGTCAACGTTTATACTTTTCCATATATGTGATGTAACATAAAAAAAAAAAAAAAAAAATTCTCTGTAGACTGCGAGAAAAAAAGGAAGCTGGTGAAGTTAATATTGAATTCTCAATTGGTCCAAAAATGCTAGTGTTACGATCCTCAACGCTTTTACTCTGTGGTGTAGTTCTGATTCAGGTGTTTGCTGCTCAAATCGATGCTCAAGGATCTAAAAGTCCATGGCAGACGCTCAGTGGTGAGAGTGCTCTCACTTTCTCTCTTTTCCGTTTCTTTTGTGTCTGCTTGGCTTCCAAGAAAATAGTATTCGGAGTCTTGATTTCTTTATGAATAATCGTAGACAATAAATTGTGATTACTTTATTCTTTACGTGTGATTGCTCCACGTGTGATTGCTCGTGGTGGGTTTTCTGGATTGTTTCCAGATTCAAGTCTTGATGCTTACAATTATTCAATCCAGACAAGTGTACCTGGTGCTATTCAATGGTGTGATGTTCAGCTAACCCAAGATAGAGTTGGAATTTGCTTCCCTGATTTAAATCTGGCCAATGCTTCAAGTATTCAAAATGTTTACCCAAATCGCCAAAAATCTTACCTGGTTAATGGAGTCCCTACTCAGGGTTTGTTCACCATTGATTTCTCCTTCAGAGATCTCAAGGATGTTAATTGTAAGTGTTGATGACTCATTGACTGCTTTTTGTAAAAAATATTTGGTTTTGTGTTTTGTTAACTTGTTTTCACCTGTTGCAGTAATCCGGGGAATATCATCGCGGTCAGATAAATTCGATGGTAATGTTAACCAGATTATGATGGTTCAAAACGTAGTCACGCTGGTGAAACCAGCATTCTTCTGGTTAAATGTTCAGCACGATGGGTTCTACGAGCAACAAAATTTTAGCATGAGCAGTTTTCTGTTATCAACTTCAAGAGCTGTCGCTATTGATTATATCTCTTCCCCTGAGGTGAATTTCTTTAGGAAAATTGCTGGCCCTTTCGGGCGTTATGGACCGACTTTTGTGTTCCAGTTTCTTGGCAAAGAAGATTTTGAGCCGACAACAAACCAAACCTACGGTTCTATCTTGAGTAACCTAACTTTTTTACTTTTGGATATTGACTAGTGTGTGATCTTCACTTACTCATAAATAATCACTTAATTAATAAGGTAAACTTCACCAACAGTAAGTTAAATTGTTCAAGCAGAACCCACACAAAACAAATTGCACAAGACAAAGACAAAATAAAACAATCCCACTTAAACGCACCAAAAGGTTACTATTATTATTCGTCTTCTCAAGTCTTTTTCGGTACTTGTGAACTCAGATTCTGTCCCACGAGACTCAAGCATCCCATCCGCTGATTGAAGAATCTTCTGACTACAGCTACGCGATCAACATCCTTGCCAACACGAGCCTCGCAAGAGTCCTTGTACCTTATATAGAAAGTTGCAACAAATCTGGGGTAGAGTGCCTCATCCAAATAGTCTTTACTAGTAGTGTCTATAGCCACTTGGAGAATCTTCAGGTTGGACAGATCATGATCCTTAGCGGTGTGCCTGTTGGTGGTTGCAACTGCAAGTTCCAAGTAGAGACGAATCACGTCATGATTCTCTTGCAGCTCTGATTCATTCATCTGCAAAAACTTATAACTATTATTTGTTGATCATCATGAGCAAAAGCAAGCAGCAAACCGGAATCTTTACCACGTGACATCGCTTTGGATCTTCAAAAGGGTTTTCTGACGGCCACTCAGGCATTACGTTTACGAGGAAGAAGCTTTTCTCCAGAGGTTTGCGATTCTTGATTTCACCAATGTCGCTTTTCTTGGTTTCCCCTAAAATACAGAGATGAAAAAAATCATCAAATCTGTCTGTTTAACAGTGAGACTGATGATGATTTAGCAATGCAACACCAAATTAGTCACCTAGAGGTCTAGCAATACCGCAAGACAACACAAATTTTCCATAGGAGTGTTCACGAACTCTGGTCTGAAAAGTTTGAAGACTCGAATCATCCAGATAATCCATGGCTTCCAAAGTTATGTAGTAAGCGGAAGCAGCAGAACCCGTAGACTGGTTGTATATCTTTACGCTACTGAGCTCTAAGTTTTTACCCTAATATTTTGATCGCAAATAAAAATTCATACCAATATTCATAGAGAGAATCCATTTGTTTAATTACCTCCAGCATATTGTAACGATGAAAGCCCATTTTAGCATAAAGGAAAGCTAAGCGAGAACAACCCTCTTCATCACAGATGGTTTCCACCAATCCCTCACAAAAGTTTGGTGCTAGTGGCAGACCACTGATATCGAAACCCTTAAACCCACAATAATCAAAACTTTAGTCTCAAGCATAAGGGAACCCTAGAAGCGACGAAACTGAGCTTACCTCGGATTTATTCACATCTTTGAGATAGCTAAGCCTCCAACCATTAATCATCTTCCTACCCTCTTCTGTTGCATACCAACGCATGGGCACCATCGTCGTCTCGCTGATGCTTTTTTCGATTTAGGGTTTTGTTCACGCGAGCGTAAATTTTTACCCTTACTTATAACATCCTCCTCATTTCTGGGCTTCTTCCTATTGGCCGGGCACATATAGCTATATCTCTTTTTTTTTTTTTTTTTTTTGCTACGGATTGCTACGACACATTTCTGTAGTAAATTTGCTACAGTTTGTTACTAAATAAACCGTAGCTAAATAGCTACAAATTGACACAATAGTTTTCATAGAAAATTGCCTCTTGCTACGAATATTATGTAGCTAATTTTTACAACCTGGAACACAAATTGCTACATATGTTTTGTAGCAATCCGTACCTTTTAAAAAATAAAAAATAAAAATTTAAATATTATTATTTCGAATATTTAAGCAAATATAATAATTAAATTATTAAACATCCATAAAATTACAATTGCGCTTTGTAAAAAAGCTTGTGGATTATCCTCATGTCACGCTTGAAGCTCTCTCCACCATCTCCACCGTCTGTGCCTTATCATCCTTGCCATGGCATAGTTCGATCCTAGAGTGATTGCTCTGATAATCGGAAGAGACAACCAATCTATCTTCTCAAGGTAACACCAACAATGGAACTTGAGTATATATGGCTTCTTGGTGGGACGTTAAAAGCTCCTGAGATGCCTACTGAAATTATCAGAAATTTATAAGTTTAATGATCATGAACACTGCACAAACCAAAATATAACTCACAATCATCAACGCATACATAAACCAAAACTAGACTAAGAGATTTACCTTATTGTGTTGATTTCTGTACATGACAGTCCAAAGCTTGGATGGCTTCAACTTGTTGTGGAAATAACATTTGCACTTTGATTGGCAAACAAGAAAACCTGATGAATCATGGAAACAAGACAAACCATTAGAAGACTAAAAGATCAAGACAAACCATACCTATAAACCAAACAATCGTTCTTTTATTATTGAATAAACTTACCAAAATTATTATTTTCAATATTTTCAATATTTTTATGTATTAAATGCTTTGAATTTTTCAAATCAAAATTTATTCTTTCCTAAATTACTATAATTCAATTTTATTAACTAAAACTAGATAGTGACTCGCGGTGCACCGCGAGGTAATTTATGCTTCACGTTTGGTTAGATGAGGATTTGTATATTGGTTTTTTAGTAACTTATATATAAATTATTTGTTCATTGACGGATATATAGAAACATTGTGTAATAGTTTTCTCAGTTTTTTTTTTGAAATGATTAATATTTTTTTTTCAAATTGTAAAGTATTATTTGCTTTTATGAAGAGAAAAAATAAAATAAAAAGCAAAACATAGTTTATTATACATATAGAAAGAATTAGATAATTGTTAATTGTTTTGTTTGGGCTCAATGTTTTCGGCCTAATATAAATTTTTTTTTTTTCAACAATCCATATAAGTTTTCTTTTATCTAAAGTTTTACATTTTTTCCAATTTAGCTTTAACAAAATAACGTATAGTGTAACAACAACAATAATTTACACAAAAGAGAAGAATAGCTTTCAACAACTACTGCAAGAGCATGTCAAAGTAAACCATAATGCGACATCCCAAGTCAAAAAGATTACATCGTAAAAAGAAAAGTTAAAATAACTCTCGTAATGGGTTTGGTGATCAGAAAATACAAAAGTTAAAATGAAAACCCATCAGAAAATTATGTGTTGTCGAGGAGTCTTTTTTTTTTTTTTTTTTTTTTTTTTTTTGTCTTTTGTCGGATAATGTCTTCTTTATCAGACGACGAAACTATGTTTCTTTAGAAAAAAATCATCGATCGATGGATACATCCATTATTTCCGTTTGTATTCGAAGCTGAAGACATCGATTTGAATGTGCTTGTAAGTTCATCAACTCTATTAAAGCAATTTTTTTAAGAATCCGTATGAGTTTCAGATTCTAAACAGTTTCAATTTCTTTCTGAGGATTGGGCGAAATCGCCGAATAGCTACTGCAATCCTAAATTTCGGCTTATATTTCAATCAGAAGAGCCGGATTTCCATGATTATGTAAGTCGATTAACTGAATTTCACAATTTTTAACCTAATCTATTCATTTATCTCTTGTAACCGATTTGCGTTTTTTTTTTTTCACAAATTGAGGAGAAGCTGAAGAGAATATATACATATACAGTTTTTACTAAATTTTAATGGTTAGTGAATTTGATATATATGATTTCACTATTTTTTTGTAAATTTAATTTTGACGATGAGTTAAACCCTAAATCGCTTTGTTTATGAGGAATTTGGGGAAACTCATAGTCGTTGAGCTCCATGGGGTGTGATTTTCGATTGTATTATGATTCCAAAGTTTGGAGAACTAAAACATTGGTGTAGGAAATTGTATTTTTGAGGTCAGTAGTTCTTATTTTTGTGGTGTTTGATTAGCCTTTCAGCAACATAAAGATGAATTTTTGGTAGTTACTGTTCTATATCTTCAGATGATCGTGGTGAGATTCAGTAGCTAACAGTTGTGGTCTATGTTTTGTGTTGATTGCTTGGAAAATCTTTATAATCCTCAGTTTCTGGTGGATAACTTTGTTTTGGATGAAGAGGGTTTTGACAGAAATCTTAACATGTGCTATGTTACTGTCAGGGGAGAGAAGGCAATGCAGCTCTTTGAGAGTGGGCTAAAAGTTAAAGAATACGAACTCTTGAGAAGGAACTTTAGCGACACTGGTTGCTTATGTTACTATGATTGATTATACGCACAGAAGCCCCAGATTTGAAGGTATTGGTAAGTTCATTAACTGATTTTCCACTTTTTATTAAGAATACTTATGATTATAAGCTTCTAAACAGTTTTGCTTATGATACAGGTAGTTTGTGTGGATATTCCAAGGCCAGAGCTGTAGAATACTGCCAATTTCTTGGAAGCTGCAAGTTTATCTGCATATTTTCGTAGTTCTCCTCGTCCTGCAAAGCCTTTAAAAGTTGTAATTGCTGGTGCTGGTATGTAAAACTTCATGTCTACATACTCAATTCGAGATTTGATGAAAGTTTGTGCATTTTTCCATCTGATGTAGCTCTTTTGTCTCTTAAATAATTACAGGATTGGCTGGATTGTCAACTGCAAAGTACCTGGCTGATGCAGGCCATAAACCTCTGTTGCTTGAAGCTAGAGATGTTCCTCATAACTGCAAGGTATGTTAACGTGGTTGGTCTCAATCTTCAACCGAAAAACTCAAGTTTGTTTACGTCCATCATTCTTATCAGACTTGCTAGTTTCTGAAGGCCATACCAATTGAGTTTGTGGAGTACAACACATTACTAATGTTTAGAGTGTTACAGCTCTTAGGTACAAAAATTGGGTACATGTATCTGTCTTGGATGTTTTTTAAGTCTTATACTGCCAAATTGTTTTTTTATGTTCTCATGTTTTCTGTCTTGTTCTACACACCTCACAACCCCTTCTTCTAATATCTAAGCCTTTTATGAAACAATATCGAGTAGTTTACTTGAAAGTTTTGGTGAAAAGATCATTGCAGGATTGGCTGTATTGTCAACTGCAAAGTTCCTGGCTGATGCAGCCCATAAACCTCTGTTGCTTGAAGTATACAATTACAAATATAACAGTTTGTTTTTGTGAACACATCCGCGTCTGGCATGCTCCTCAAACAGATCCTAAGGTATTATACTTGACTAAATCGGTAATATGTGATAACATAAATAGATAAAAGAAACAAATAGTAACCAAATTAGAGAAGTTTGTATTGAAAAGATGCTGTAACAGCCAAACAAATAAACGAAGAAAGAAAAGAACTACATCATTGTGACCTACTTAATCCAAGCTGGTCAGAAAGAGTTCAGTCTAAATCAACAAAAAAACCAGTAAAGAAATTCAAAAAACCCAAAACCAAAGCCACAACAACTTCTCTAAACTTTTATTTGCATCCCCTCCATTGGTTTTACCATTGTCATTAGCCTCAAAGTTTTTTGGTTTCTTCTGAACTTCCTTTTCAATCTTTACTGTTTTCAGGCAAACCTTCTTAGTGGTGGAAGACATCTCAACAGTTGCAGCATCAGGACCTCTCTTAGAAGATGGCGTTGATGATGGAGTAACAACCTCTGTTCCAGTTAGATCATCATCCGAAGGTCCATTAGTGAGCATGTAGATTTCCTGGTTTTTATTACACAATAGAGAAAATATAATTAATACTAACATTTGCATGTATGATAATATCATTAGAATTGATATTACAATTTTAATACCTGGCCACCATATATGATCTGAGATGGATTGGTAATTGGATCGGAATCCTCATGATCATCAAGAGCTTCAATGTCACTTCCAGACCACATCTTCCCAATCCGGTACGTGTCATTGCCTCCACTTATGTTATCATTTTCAACACAAAACAATAGCTGGAAAGTCTTACCAACCAAGTTCTTTATTGCGAGAGGCAAGTTTTCAGGATCCTGAAGCTATCATGATAACAAAACACAAAAACAATTAGAATTTTCAAACTTAGATGTAAATGGAAAAAACTTCAAAACTTAGTTTGTTACTAACATCATCGTCATAATCTCCGTGAAGGAGATCTATGGCGGTTTGACCTACAATCTCTACTGCAGATGTATCAAAAAACAAACATTTTGTTTCTGAAGTGTGATCCATCACACGCACATGTAACTTGAACCTGGGTAGAGTAAAAAATAAATTAGATTATTAAGAGCATAAGCATGAATTAAGAAAGTGTAAACTATTGGATGCTTTGATACCTTGGAACTACTTGAGTTATATTCAAGCTGCATTTAGGACACCAGTAGGTAGGTTTCTTTTGTTTAGACAGAAAACCATTGTCCTTCCTTATGCTCAACTCCACCTTTTTACTGCATTTCTTACATCCGACACAAAACGCAAGTAACTGTATAATGTAAACATATACATAAAACATATACTTCACCTTTGCCTAAAGCTTTCAACCTCGGGATAGATAGGATTAATCTCCACAACAGATGCATCGAAAGCATTAGTTATTTAATTCTCTCCTGAAAAAATGTTCACATTAATAGACCAAACAATTCATAAGTATGCAATCAAGCAGAAAACTTTTACTTTTTTATACCTCTAAAAGTAGACACTTTTGCAAATCTGATTAGGCAAATCACATTATCACCATTTGAATTTTGGCAAGCTTAAAAAACCTGCTCTGCAAATTTCCCCCATAAGGTACATGGGAGGCGCACATCCCTGTTAAATACATATAATTAGTAATATCAATAATAGAATATAACTTCAAACCATCAAAATACAGAATTTGAATAACTTACTCTTGGTTCCTGAGTTCAAACTCCACCTTCTTTGCTGGTTTGTTTTGTGCTTCAACATTCTCAATAGAACCAACATTCACAATTTGTCCTAGGACATAATAGAAATATATATTTCAGAAACCACATACGCAAATGAAAATGTATTGGAAATATTTATTGTTGTAAACATGGTTATACTAACCAATCAGGATGAATGGATTTAGTTCACCGACAATTATGGTTGGAAAATCAACCAATGCCAAGTAAACATCATCTGAGACATTGTTTGATTGTGTGACAAATGTGTTGTTGACGAATCCCATTTTGAACAGATGATTCGTCATACGGTATTGTCCTCTCACTTGAGCCAAAGAGAAGTTTTCAGTGACTCGCCAAGCACCCTGAGGTAAGTGTCTTTCGTACTTGGCCACCAGACTCTTCTTGACAGAGGCGTGCATTTTGGTGCTCTGTTTCAAAAAAAGATAACCATATTTAGAATCCAATACACTGATAATAAGATAGATATGGATTAATAACTGCATTACATGTTGATCAGCCAACACCATTTCATAGGTTTCCCTGATTGGGCTGTATATTGTTTCCAAGTATGCAATACTTTACTTGCACACGCCAGATACTCTTGTATGACTTCACCTCGGAAAGGTATGTCAATGCTTGTGCTCCATTGATTTTTGCTTGATTAAGAGAGATTATGATTTGCTAGATAAGTGTAGAGTGGAAAAGATTGGATGCTTTGTGATTGGGGTATCGTGTAGTATTTATAGTATGGTGAGTGAAGTAGAAATGAGGCTATGGATTATAGGAATTTTAAACAGAATATACTCTTTTTGGATAAGTAGAATTGGTTTGGAAAATATTATTGCGAAGATATTAAGGAACTTCTAGATAGTTCTCGATTAATTTGATTTGTATTTAGCCAAAATGAATATTGTTAGTTGAAGTTTTGTGTATTTTCATATATTTCAAATTAGAGTAGGCAAGTTTGGGATATAATACAGCTTACATCTCGGGTTGTTATTTGCATACATCTCGAATCAGTTTCATAAATTTGGTAAATAGATTGATATTGTAAAGATATTATGATAGATTTACGGCAAAACAACAAAAACACTCACAAAAGTCACAAACGTTGTTTTTATATGGTAGATTCTGTTTATATTTGACAGTAGTTAATTGTAAGATACTATAAATTGAAAATATTTATGATTAATGATTATGATTGGTTGTGATTTTCGGGTAGGATATGAAAATTTAATATGATTGTGTCTTGAAGATTAATTCGTTGCAGGTTTTTTGAAATATTTGAAATCGTAACTTGTTTTTGCAGGTTAAACTTGGGCTTCTTCATAAACAGCTCATCCAATTAGCATTCGAATTGGGCCTCATTACACGGAACACAAAAGTGAACTTACCCGGTTCGGATAGTAAGATCCGCGTCTTTTCTATTGGGTCATATGTATCTAATTACACAATTATCCTTTTAATGATTCTAAACAATTGCTTTAAACTCTAGTGACAATACATGTAATATAACACGTTAAAGTTGGTTAAAAACTTTTTAATACTGTCAAATAATAGTATAGAGGATAATAAATTATTTATTTGATAATATATAAGATAATAGGATATGCTTTATCACCAATCAGGTCCTCAATATTTTAAAAACCAAATATTACGTTTTCAGTTTTAGGTAAGTAACACGTCCATAGTAAGCACTTCATAATTCTTGTTATACAAAATCTTTTAGGGGGTAAATTCAATTTAATATTTTTTTTGGTGATAAAGCATATCGTCGTCGGAGTCCATGGATGATAGGTGCTTAAACCCTAGTCAATTTTTTCTCTAAGTTATCTTTTAAGATCAAATTGGGTTCTATGCTAACAACTTTTTACTTATTTTAATCGGTTCAACAGAGATTTGGCTCATCATCATTCTCATAGGTTATTGTGCTTCCCGAGAGATTACAAATTGTTTTTGATATTCATAGATTAAAAAAACTTTTGTAACTAAAATCTTTCTCTGTTTTCCTAGGTTTCGTGCTCACTAATAGGTGTTACTGCGCTCCTGGTTTTCTTGTGCCCTTGTTTCGAAGTCAAATTTTCGAAAGAGAAAAACGTCAAATGAACGGAGAGAAGAGAAGTTGAAGGCCCTTATTCCACTCAAACACTATACTTATGCCCAAGTAAAGAAAATTACAAAGTCATTTGCGGAAGTGGTTGGGAGGGTGATGTCTCATGATTTTGCCGGTTTTACTTTGTGTTTTCACTTGTTTTTGTGCATAATCATTGCATCTAGATTCATTTAGGTTTGCATTTGCATATCATTTTGTTTTCTCTAGGTGATTGGAGTGGGACTTGGAGATTGAGGTGAGAAGTGGTGATTGTGAGCCAAAGACGTGCAAAAAGAAGAAGAAGAAAACACATCGACTTGTTACATTGACGTCTTGCCCCTGATGCGGATTGTCCTGAAGATACAAATTTTTCCTGCAGATACAGGGGCGTGTTGCATCTACGTGTGTTGGTTGATGTGAACCCATTTTTCTTTCAAGATCCAAATTATAACCCGGATCCGATCCAGTTTATTTGAGTCAACCCGGTTCGGCCCAATTTTGTATTTAAGCAATTTTGAGACATATCTAAACCTAAGTTTTTCTTCTCTAGAGTTGGATTTAGATCCAAACTCTCTTTTGATATTTTGGATTGATCTTCATCTTCTAATGCTACTTTAGTGAAGGATTCTTCACCCTATCTTTTATCTTTTTGTTTATGTTATTTTCTTTGTTCTTTATCATGTTATTGCTAGTATTTTTGTTGGATTATAGGTTATGCTAGATTAGGATGCTTTGATGGTTAGAAGATGATGATTTACGTGTTTATTGTAGATCCTTCATTTAGGTTGATCTTAATGCTACTTTTGACTTGAAATCTCAAAATCTAGAACTTAGACATTTCTCGTCCGGAAGGTGTTCGATGAAATGTTTGAACCAAACCTTTATGAGCATTTACATACCTAGCCAATGAGAGTTGATGATTAGGGTGTCTAGTGAACTCATTGGACTTGTATTTAATGCTTATTGTCATCTAATTGCCTCTGGAAAAAGTTGATAATTGGTTGATTAGTAAAGTGATTAGTGCACGGAAGTGGATTAGTCATATTTGGTGAGTTCATGTTCTGGATGTTGCTTAATTAAACCTCTTGCATCATTGTTTGATTGCTAATCCATCCTCATGATAGTTAAACCCATGGTCCAATGTTTTCATTTTATTTTACTTCTTGCATTTCTTTATTTTTAATCAAAACAAAAACCAAAAAATCATTTGCTCTAGATTAGTTTGAATCTCGGATCTTTAGTGTTGTAATCTTTAGTCCTTGTGGTTCGATATTATTAATTGGGTGTAATTACACTAAATTACAACATCAATTAGAGGTGTGCTATCTAACTTGGTGTTTTATTTTGTTTTAATTCTCTTGAGTCATTGCATTGTGAATAGTTATGAATTGAGAAAACTCAAATTTTTTTTTGAAAAATTCATATAGCTTTGCATATTCATTTTTGTTTTTAGGATTGAGTCTAGTAGCATCTAGTTTGCATTTTCATATGCATAGGAGATGATGATTGAATTACCTTGTAGAAATTTAAGCTTAGGATTGAAATTAAAGCCCTTGTTCATAGTTAATCGTTGCTCATTCGACTTGAAAAAATGGAAAACTCATACTCGGGCCTTTGCATTTTTCGAAAGCTATTTCTACTCTTGTGAAACTTGCATGATTTTTTAGGCACCTCTATGAACTTGAACTTAATTTGAATCTAATTTTCTCGCTTAGGGAGTTTAAATGCGTTCTCATGGTTGTCTTAATGACACATTCGGGTTTTCTTAATCATTTCACCAATCTCATGCTAACTCGAATGGCCATTCTCACTTTTAGAATGGTTCCCCTACCCTCTACCTTAACCATTTCTTTGTATCCCTTGATTTAATCTTGAGTGAGGCCTTTTGTTGAAAATGTTATAGATTGCAAAATTTTGAGAGTATCGGGAACGACAAAGGTTTATCTCTCATTTTAGCTAGTTCTTGAAACATTAGACTTGTGTTTAATGCTTATTGATCATTTAATTGCCTTTGGGAAAAGTTGATAATTGGTTGATTAGTAAAGTGATTAGTGCCACGGAAGTGGATTAGTCATATTTGTGAGTTCCATGTTCTAAGATGTTGCTTAATTAAACCTCTTGCATCATAGTTTGATTGCTAATCCATCCTCATGATAGTTAAACCCATGGTCCAATATTTTCATTTTATTTTTACTTCTTGCATTTCTTTATTTTTAATCAAAACAAAAACAAAAAAATCATTTGCTCTAGATTAGTTTGAATCTCGTATCTTTAGTGTTGTAATCTTTAGTCCTTGTGGTTCGATATAATTAATTTGGTGTAATTACACTAAATTACAACATCAGAGGACTTATGGAGAATGGAATCAGCAGCGAAGAAGAGGGGATATCAAAAAATGACATTGGTGGGTTTGTGGTGTATTCAGTCTTCCCCATCAAACCGTCCAACAATGAACAGAGTAGTAGAGATGATGGAAGGAAGCCTTGAAGCACTTGAAGTGCCTCCGAGGCCCGTCTTGCAGCAAATTCCAGCTGCGCCACTTTCCGAATCTTTTTGGATTTCAGAGGAGAATTCAAGTGCCTCCGAGATAGTGGAATCTTCAAGTGTGTAAAAAGAGAATCGTCGTGAAGGTCATACTCTAGAGGAGATATTCTAAACAGTTATGTCCGTAAATGTTATTTGCATAACAAATAAAACACATGTATCAATATAC